>PVKV010000803.1:0-142383 GCA_004027835.1 Alouatta palliata
GACCCCAGTGTGAGATGCTCCCCTCCCTGTGTCCATGTGTTCTCATTGT
Source organism: Alouatta palliata (assembly GCA_004027835.1). Taxonomy (NCBI): domain Eukaryota; kingdom Metazoa; phylum Chordata; class Mammalia; order Primates; family Atelidae; genus Alouatta; species Alouatta palliata. The sequence goes on from PVKV010000803.1 coordinate 50, forward strand.
TCAACACCCGTCTATGAGTGAGAATATGCGGTGTTTGGTTTTCTGTTCCTGTGTCAGTTTGCTGAGAATGATGGCTTCCAGGTTCATCCATGTCCCTACAAATGATGCAAACTCATCGTTTTTGATGGCTGCATAATATTCCATGGTGTAATTACTAATGTAATATAAAATCAATTACTCGAATTACTATTTGTTTTCTGTATAGTTTATGTCTTTTGTGTTTTTCTATTTCTCTATTTTTTTTGGTGTTAGTTAAATATTTTTTAGTGTATCATTTTAATTCCCTTGTTGCTCTTACTATATTTCTTGAATTAATTCATGTAAGTTCCCTGGGAGTTACAATTAACATCTTAATTTATAAGACTTCAGTTTTTATTAGTATGAATTTAAATTTGGTAGTACACAAAAATTTTGCTTCCATGGCTTTTACTTTCTGCTGTAATATTGTTGTAATATCAATTTTAATATTATATAGTATAAATTAATCAACATAATTTTATTATTTTATGCCCTTGTCTTTTGAATTAGATAAAAGGATAAAATAGTTATAAGCAAAAAGTATGTTTATGCTGTCTATTATATTTACATACATAGTTGCCTTTACCATATATATTTGTATGAATTTAAGTTACTATCTAGGTGTCTTTTTATTTCACACTAAAGAATTTCCTTTAGTATTTCTTTCAAAGATGCTTGCTAGCAACAAATTCAGTTTTGCTTATCTGGAAATGCCTTAATTTCTTCTTAATTTTGAAAAATAGTTTTGCTGAACTAGGAATTCTTGGTTCACACTCTTTTTCTTTCAGCACTTTTAGTATATTATTCCATTGCCTTCTGATCTCCATGAGATATCAATTGTTATTGTTTTTGAGGCTATCTTGTACATAGCAATTCAATTCTTTCTTCCTGCTTTAAGTTTCTCTCTTAGTCTTTGACAGTGTGATTATGATGTGTGTTTGTTAAGATCTCTTTGAATATTTTCCACTTGGAGTTTATTGAGCTCAAAGTTCAGATATTCAGATTATTTTTTGTAAATCAAATTTGGGACTTTTTTTGGACATTATTTCTTTAAATATTCTGTCCTTTTTTCTCTCCTCTTTTCCTTGTACTACCGTTAAGTTCATTTGGTATACTTGATGGTTTCCCATAGATATCTCTGAGTTCTATTCATTTTTTTTCCCATTCTTTCTTATTTTTATACCTCAGAATGGACAATATCAATGGATTTACCTTAAAGTTCCCTGATTTTTCTTTTGTCACCTCAAATATAATGTTCAGCCTCTCTAATAAATGTCTCAGTTAAGTTATTGCCCTTAACTCTTGAATTTCTATTTCATACATTTTTCTAAATTCTATCTTTAAAAAATATTTTCTATTTAGTGAAACATTGTTCTTATATTTTATTTGGTTTTTTAGACATGATTGCCTTTAGATTTTGAACATATTCAAAATAGGTGATTTAACATCCTTTTTTAGTAAGCCCAAACCTTGGTCTTCCTCAGGAATAGTTTCTGCTTATTAGCTTTTCCTATATATGTGTTATAATGTACCATTATGTACATAATGTACCAAAATATATATGTTTTATATTTTGTTGTTGTTGAAAATGGAAATTTTAAGTAATATAATATGACAACTGAGGAAATCAGATTTCTCCTTCCCATCTAGAGTGTATTAAAATTGCTGAGTTCTTAAAAAATTGATTTGCCATTTTTGCTGGTATTCTCATTGTTTTCATGAAGAAGCATATTTTCAGTGGTTCTTACTCCACCATTCTGAATGTTGCCTCCCCTTTCCCCGTTTTTCTTAGCTGGAATAAGAAAGACGTGTGGAGGTGGACTAGAACCTTGTAACCAAAGGAACCAGAGTGCCGCAGTGAGATATCAGAGCTGGTACACAAAAGGAGCCCAAACCCTTCATATTGTTGAAACACTGTGTAAACCTGCACAGAGCATTTCTATTTGTGGGAGATAAATATATCTTTTATTTTTTAAATAAATGGTTGATTATTTTATTGTTATTGTTACTGTTACTTGTGACTGACAGCAAGTGTACGACACAGAACATTTGCTTAGTAAATCATCTTTCAGGAACATTAATTGATAATCTCTATTTTACATGACTGAATTTAGGTTCAGTAGCAAATGCTTTTTTCATGACAATTTCTGTTAATTTATGAAGTAGACTCATTAGAGAGAAGACTATTGGAGATTAATCCTGAAAAAATTCCATGGGCAGAGCAGACGTGGAGGTGGAAAGTGTTGAGAGTACAGCATGACGAGCAACTCAGAGGCAGAGAAAATAAGACACAAAAGGGGTTGTTGAGGAAATGCTGATGACATAGTGGGAGTTGAGCTGAGAAAGTTATGTAGAAATCAGATATCAGAGGTCCTTCAGTGGTATGTTAAGAAGTTTGGCGGGAGTTAAGATATTTTTGATCTTTGCTTTAAAAGAGGGAGAGCAACATTTTTTTTCCAGCTTGCAAGCTCTCAGCTGGCATGGAGAGATAGGACCCATCCAATTTCAATTTCACTATCTCTTCTACAGACACATTAGAGCATGACCAGCAATAAAAATGGAAAACACACCCAACGGCTTGAAAAATAACTCTTGAGAAATGTCAGTCTTCCCAGCGGCAGGTTCATCTCATAAATGATGAGAAGACTTATAAGAAGAGCCACTTGTTCCCTGTGACTCCACAAATTTGAATGCATAGGAAGTAAAATGCATTAAATATTTAATTTAAACATATCCCAATAACATACTATTGTTTCATAGAACTTCTACACAGTCATAATCGTATATGTCTCTTTAAAGCAGAACAACTGCATTATAACTGCTGAACAATTTTTAGAAAAAGCTCCGACATTCAGAAATGAAAAATATGTGAATTGTCAGTCTTTACATCATAAGAAACTTAGAAGACAGATTCTATAAAAGGGCAAGACGTTAACATGCAAATCACCGCTGCACATAAAGTTTACTTGAGAAATACATAGTAGAAACTATTAAAAGCCCTAAAGGGAAGGATTATTATGAACTGAAGCCTGCTTTTATGTTTAATCCAAGGACAGTCCATATGAGATATGTTATTTTCATATAATTAGCATTCCTACCCATGAACTCATTGAATTGAGAATCAACATACATTTCTCTGCTAAGAGCACGCCATACTTCTCTGGCACATAGTTGAAAAAGAAAAAGAGATAAATGGAAAGGAATTGACCTTTTGCCTATGGAGAAATTCTAATAAGAAGACAGTAACACCTGATGCTTGAGGGGGTTGCAAGAATGCAACCAAACCTGCCCTTCCTTCTGCCTTCATGTCTCTGCATATTTACTCTGCTCACAACTCCACAGACCGTCATTTCAGGGCTCTAGTTAGACTGCATGGCAGAACTGGTTACTTCCCATGACTACCTGCCTATATTCTAACCAGGAACCTCTGAAGCAATCGCTTCTGTCTCTTTAAAGATATAAAATGTGGAGAGCTTTAAGTTCCCATCCCCCAGCCCCCACATATGCTAGTTCTACATACTTCTGCTTCCATTACATTAGGTATAGGTCTGTACAAAATAGAGAATTAACCTCTTTTTAAAATTTGGATCTGAAAAAAATGTGCTTTCCTTTAGAGTCATTTTAGATGTGTGCCATCCAATTAGAACTTTCTGCAGTGGCCATTGAACGCAACATGTGCAGGGCATGACTGAGTACCTTTTACTTCTTTTTGTTGTTAATTAATTTAAATTTAAATAGACCGTAAGGTACATGTGGCTACTATACTGCACAATGAAAATCTACACTCAGAGCATAGATTAAATAATAATTATTCTTAGCATGCTGAAAAACATTATTAATTTGTATAATAAATTGAATGCATACTTCTTTCTGTGCTTCAAATAAAGACCTTCAGGAAAAATATCTGGGTAAATTTATTTCAAATCATGGATTTGGCTTTGTGTGTGTGTTTGTGTGTGTGTGTATCTTTGTGTTTTGTTTTTATAAATTAAGCTTTAGTGAGGTGTAAGTTACAGAAGTTACAGAATTTCTAAATATAACAAGATTCAGAAATTTTTAGGTGCAATTCAGTGAGTTTTGTAGGTATTTATGATCATATAACGACTGTAATCATGATATAGAACATTTTCACCAATCCAAATGTTCTCTTGTGTGCCTTTTAGTTATACATGTCCCTCACCCCTGGCAACTACTGATATATTTTCTGTTGTTATGACTTTGCTGTTCTATTTTGACTGACGGTATCTTATTGCAATGTTTTTGAGATTTATCCATGTTGCTTTCTACTTCAGTATTTTTTTTATTTTTTAGTGTTGAATAATATTCCACTGTATGGGTTTACTACATTTTGTTTGTCTTTTTGCCTGTTGATGGACATTTGGGTCATTTACTTTTGTTGTGACTATGAATAGTCTTTGTGTAAAAATAAGTTTAAAGTATAGTAGATGAATGCTCAGCATTACAGAAAAATGTCAAACTGTTTTCCAAAGTGGTTGTGGTTGTATTATTCAGTATGCCCACAAGCAGTATAGGAGAGTTCTAGCTGCTCCATATCTTTGCAAACACATAATATAGCCACTCTTTTTATTTTTAACTATCCTAGTGTACATGTAGTAGCATACCACTGCAATTGTAGTTTGCATTTACCTAATAACTACTGGTGTGGAGCAGCTTGTGCTTATTAGGCACTGGTATATTTTATTTGAAAAAAGATCTGAATCTTTTACCCATTTTTTTTTCAGTTTGGTTCTCTGTCTTCTATCATTGAATTGTAAGAGTTCTTTATATAATATATTTTGGATACAAGATATTTATTGGAAATAATATTTATATTTAAATATTTATCTTTAAAATATTTGCTTCTGGTATGAAGATTGACTTTTTCATTTTAAAGTGCTCATCAATGATCAAAATATTTAAATTTGTAAAAATCAAATCTTCAACCATCCCTGTTGTACTTTTTGTTTATTATCTTAGAAATTTATTCTTAGCCCATGATCGTATTATCTGTTTTTTTTTTTCTAAAAATGTTATAGATTTAGGTCTGACATTTAATTCTATGATCCATTTTAACTTTTGATTACAGTGCAAGGCAAAGTTTGAGATTTCTTTTCTTCCCTTCCTTCCTTTCTTCCCTTCCTCCCTTCATCCTCCTTCTCCTCCTCCTCCTCCTCATCTTCCACCCTCCTCCTCCTCCCTCTTTTATAAATGTCTCCAGATGTTTCAGCATTGTTTAGAAGGCTTTCTTTTACACATTCAGTTATGTTGGCAACATTTTCAAAACTTTGTCAATTATACGTGTTTGAGTTTATTTCTTGACTCTATTCTGGACTCTATATTTTGTGTTAACCTCTATGCCCATTTTCATATCATTAAAACATTTCTGTTGAAAGCATATGGAGTGGATTATGTTGTGTGTAATTAAGAATAATGACTAGGATGTATCTTCCATTTAACTCAATTGTGAAATTTCTTTCCTGAAAAATTATTTGTTTAGGCTTTTTAGAAGTCCATTGAGGGGTATATGGGATATTTCTGTACTTTCCTCTCAATTTTGTTGTGAAACCAAAACTATTCTAAAAACATAAAGTCTTTAAAATGTCTGTATGAAAGTGTGTACTGGAAATATTACAGAAGCTTAGTGATAAAGCCAATATTAGGAGAGAACTGTTTTTCATATCAATACACCATTCTTTTAGTGTTTCTTATTAAACAACAAGCCAGTCTTTAGATTGTCCTTAGTTATGTGGCCTACTTCCCTACTGAGTGATTGTTGTGTGAGACATTCTTCAGCTCTTCCACATATAAGAGATGAGATACCCTTGTGAATCTAAAGAACTCTAGTATCTGCCCTTTGAAGTGATGCCTGAAATGATTAAGCGAGTTTAAATCCACATAAACACTTAGGAAAACAAGACAGAGTTTTTCACATGTTTTTTTTTTTGAGACAGGGTCTCACTCCTGTTGCTCAGACTGGAGTGTAGTAGTGAGATTGTGGCTCACTGCAATCTCGACTTCCCAGGCTCAGGTGATTCTCCCACCTCACCCTACAGAGTATCTGGGCCTACCAGCATGTGCCACCATACCAGGCTAACTTTTTTTAGTAGAGATGGTATTTCGCCATGTTACCCAGACTGGTTTCCAACTCCTGGGCTCAAGAGATTGACTGGCCTTGGCTTCTCAAAGTGCTGGGATTACAGGCATGAGTCACTGAGCCTGGCCTTCACATCTTCACATTGTTAATCTCATTATTTATCTTAGAAAAAAAAAAAGTTAACTCTTTTGGGAGAGATGAAATGTTAGGCTACCATTAATTTGCCTAAAACAGGCAGATTTTGTAAAAAAAAAAAAAAAAAAGATTTTTGCAAAGGACATGTACCTCAGAGAATTCCTAATGCTTTCTTTGTATGCAGAAAACACTTAGGAAGCACCCGTCTCGGTATCTGTAACCATTAGATTATTCCATACGTTCCATCTTAAACAATTCAAATCTTTATATTCTATCCTCAATATGACATTTTGTAGTGAAATGGCACCTAGCCATATTGGTTTAAGGACTATGTAGAATCTACTGTCTGGAGTTGACTTTATCTATTGATAATATTTTGTTTAGAAATTTGAGGGCCAAGGCGGGTGGATCACGAGGTGAAGAGATCGAGACCATCCTGGTCAACATGGTGAAACTCTGTCTCTACTAAAAAAACAAACAAACAAACAAACAAAAAAAACAAACAAACAAAAAAGAAATTTGAAATATTCATTTGCCCGCTATATTCATTCTGTTAATGTTCAGACATTTATGAGTGAAGAGGGCTTTGAGAACAGGCTTGGTAGTTGAAACTCACACATGGATGAAGGCACACACGGAGATATATTTGCCTTTCTTCTTATGCTACTAGTGATACAGTTTGGGTCTGTGTCCCCACCTAAATCTCATGTCAAATTGTAATCCCCAGTGTTGAAAGTGGAGCCAGGTGGGAAGTGATTAGATCATGGGGGCGGATCTCCTCTTTGGTGCTGTTCTTCTGATAGATAGTGTGTTATAACAAGATCTAGTTGTTTAAAAGTGTGTGGCACCTCTCTCCTCCCTCTCTTCCTCCTCATCCAGCTATGTGAAGATGTACCTGCTTCTCCTTCCCCTTCTGCCATGATTAAAAGTTTTCTCAGGACTCCCCAGCCATGCTACCTGTACAGCCTGCAGAACCATGAGTCAATCAAATCTCTTATCTTTGTAAATTACCCACTCACAGGTATGTCTTTATAGCAGTGTGAGAATAGACTAATACACATATCTATCTTATTTTTCTAACTGATCAAAACTGTTCAAACGGCAACACCTGTTTCTTAGTTTTTTATTTTGTTTTATTTCATTTTGAGACAGAGTTTCACTCTCGTTGTCCAGGCTGGAATGCAATGGTGCAATCTCAGCTCACCACAGCCTCCAGCTCCCAAGTTCAAGTGATTCTCCTGCCTCAGCCTCCCGAGTAGCTTGGACTACAGGCACCTGCCACCACGCCCAGCTAGTTTTGTATTTTTAGTAGAGACAGGGTTTCTCCATGTTGGTCAGGCTGGTCTTGAACTCCCAACCTCAGGTGATCTGCCTGCCTCCCAAAGTGCTGGGATTACAGGCATGAGCCACTGCACCCAGCCTTTTAGGTTCTTTTTCTGTTTTTTTTTTTTTTTTTTTTTTCTATTATAGTGCAGTTTTGAGCATTCAGTTAGTACTGAGGAAATAACAGTTGATTGAGCGATGTCTGCAGGGCACTGAAGTTTTCATAGCCCTTTACATATAGTGGTGGGCTCATGTTCAGAGAGGGTGAAGGGAATGGATTTGTTGGGTTGGCATGGGAGAAAGACCAAGGCAGTGAGGATCTGTGAACCACACAATGGAATGATGAGCAGTGCCTCCACTGGGAAGTTTGGTGGGGAGAACAACCAGTGCTTAGAGGGTGAGGTAATTTTTGTTGTAATGAGGATGGACTGGAGGTTGGTGAAGTGGCTAATGGAAATACGGTGAGATGCAATTTAGAGGAACCCAAGATCATAAGGTCAAATATTTGACTACATCCTGATCCTCATAATCACTTATCTCCTTCGAAGAAGGATAATTTTTGAAGACATGAGCTATACATGCTCATCATATTAGACCAACAGATAACTTGTTCTCTCTACCCCTTGATATCCTCTTAGTGCTTCAATTCCATCTGAAAAGCAGGGTAATGGTTACAGTCCTGCTGACATAGGGCTGTTGTGGGGATTTAAGAGGCAGTCCACAGCACCGTCCTGGCCTGGGGTGATGGGCTTACTGTGTGACAGCAACGCTGTACTTCAGAGACGATATCTAAGCTGCCAGCAATACTCCCTTCTCTTCTCTCTGCCTCCAAGCAACATTGGTCTAATTACTCCCTGTTCTAAGATCTTTGATATTATCTTATTACATGATAAAATAAATTACGTTACTCAGATTTCCTTTGCTGTCTTTCACAGTTTGGCCTCTGCTATTTCATTCCTTATTATAAACCTCATTCGTGGTCTCTAGTTTCTAAACATGTTCAGAAAGCAAAATATTTCATGACAAAAAATATAGGGAAGAGATAAACATAAAAAAGCCTGTAATACTGGAACATTTTTCATTCCCTAAACAGGATCTATAATTTTGCTCTTCCTGCCTTTTTATCTGCAATATCCTTTCCTCCAACCCTGTCTGAGCTTAAAGAACTCACTCCATGTAAAATCTTTCTGGAAACCCTCCTTAATTCCCTTATCACAGTGGATCTGCCTATATTAAGTTTCGTAGAATGCCTTTGATATCACTCTGTCTGCATTTACACTATTTATACTCTGTATTTTGTACCTACTTCCACTGTATCACATATTGTATTTGCCTTCCATTATAGCAATTTGTGAAAGTCTTCTTGAGGGAAGGGAACTAATTTTCATATAGATTTTCCTCAAAGCACTTAATACAGTAAAGCATATAGTAGGACCTTATCAAATCTTTGATGAATAAGCTTAAGCTACAAAAAGCATCAGGAATTCAGAATAGAGTGATGAAACCAGGAGCAATAAAATCATGCGAATATTTCTGTTCCTTTGCTCAATCACCCACCCAGTACAGATTTTTCACAGAGGTTCATTTCCTAATGCAAATTGTTTGTTTACACAACAGGTGTTGTGTTGGTTTCTCTCATTAGCATCTGTTGGTAGAAATCATATATTATACATGAATTTATACACATTGCATTTCTTATTTTTTTCATTGCAAATGGAATTACAGTTTTTTTTTATTGCATTTTAGGTTTTGGGGTACATGTGAAGAACATGCAAAATTGTTGCATAGGTACACACATGGTAGTGTGATTTGCTGCCTTCCTCCCCATCACCTATATCTGGCATTTCTCCCCATGCTACCTCTCCCCAACTCCCCACCCCCTGCTGTCCCTCCCCTATTTCCCCACAACAGACCCCAGTGTGTGATGTTCCCCTCCCTGTGTCCATGTGTTCTCATTGTTCAACACCCACCTATGAGTGAGAACATGCGGTGTTTGATTTTCTATTCTTGTGTCAGTTTGCTGAGAGTGATGGTTTCCAGGTTCATCCACGTCCCTACAAAGGACACAAACTCATCGTTTTTGATGGCTGCATAATATTCCATAGTGTATATGTGCCACATTTTCCCTGTCCAGTCTATCAACGATGGGCATTTGGGTTGGTTCCAGGTCTTTGCTATTGTAAACTGTGCTGCAATGAACATTCGTGTGCATGTGTCCTTATAGTAGAATGATTTATAATCCTTTGGATATATACCCAGTAATGGGATTGCTGGGTCAAATGAAATTCTATTTCTAGGTCTTTGAGGAATCGCCACACTGTCTTCCACAATGGTTGAACTAATTTACACTCCCACCAACAGTGTTAAAGTGTTCCTATTTCTCCACATTTTCTCCAGCATCTGTTGTCTCCAGATTTTTTAATGATCGCCATTCTAACTGGCGTGAGGTGGTATCTCAATGTAGTTTTGATTTGCATTTCTCTAATGACCAGTGATGATAAGCATTTTTTCACATGTTTGTTGGCTTCACGTATGTCTTCTTTTGTAAAGTGTCTGTTCATATCCTTCGCCCACTCTTGAATGGGCTTGTTTGTTTTTTTCTTGTAAATCTGTTTTAGTTCTTTGTAGATTCTGGATATCAGCCCTTTGTCAGACGGGTAGACCGCAAAAATTTTTTCCCATTTTGTTGGTTGCCGATTCACTCTAATGACTGCTTCTTTTGCTGTGCAGAAGCTGTGGAGTTTGATTAGGTCCCATTTGTCTATTTTGTTTTTTGTTGCCAATGCATTGCATTTCTTAATAAGGGTAAAATCCACCTACTGCTTGAGTGTCTTATGCCTCTCGTTAGGAAATTAAATCTTATCAAAATTCACCTTGAACTAAACCCACATACTATAAACTTACTCATCTAAATCAATAATTTATTAATAGCTCTTTCCTACATCCATATTTGATTATTATCTGTAACAGAAATCCAGCTGTGTACATATTTTTGTACTTTTGGTGTTTTTTTGTGTCATAAGTACATGCACACACATGCATACACATATGTACACATGCATGTAGTCAACCCACCTATGTCTACTGAGTTGTGTCTTTAAATTGAGTGACATTACTTTAATTTTAGGATATTAAAGTCTTGGTTTTTGTCTTTTAAACTTTAACTGGAGTCAGTTTCCAAGGCTTTCCTTCTGTTTTGTGGCATTGCTGTACATTGATCCAAGATTGAAATTTATTGTCCGTCTTCTAGATTTAGTTAAGAAATCTAAAAATTATCTTGACTTCTGGCCCATAAACACATTGAGAGTTGTGAGTTACTTATAGTTAAAAGAAAGATGAAGACTAAAATTGCTACGTAGAGCTGTAATTAAGAAATAACTTATTACAGGGCCGGGCGCGGTGGCTCACGCCTGTAATCCCAGCACTTTGGGAGGCCGTGGCGGGCGGATCACGAGGTTAAGAGATCGAGACTTTCCTGATCAACATGGTGAAACCCCGTCTCTACTAGAAATACAAAAAACTTAGCTGGGCGTGGTGACGCGCACCTGTAATCCCAGCTACTCGGGAGGCTGAGGCAGGAGAATTGCTTGAACCCGGGCGGCATAGGTTGCAGTGAGCCGAGGTCGCGCCACTGCACTCCAGCCTGGTGCCTGGTGACAGAGTGAGACTCTGTCTCAAAAAAAAAAAAGAAATAACTTATTACAACCTAATTTGACAAATTATTTTTTTACAAAAAAACAAATTTAAATGTGAATAAACTTTAAACACGTAATCAAAAATAAAGTTTGTTAAGGAAAATTAAGTCTATATCTCGAAGGGGCAGATGGTTATGTCTACAGTGCTAAGCTGGTGGTGGTGAGATTGGGTGGGGAATAAGGAGGTTTGGGTAAGGCTGTGTTGAGAAAGATCATTAGAAGACAAAAGTAGTTTTACCCAACAATAAAGGGCTCAACAAATATTGACACAAAGAATAGGTGAACGTTGAGAGACAGACTCTAAAAGGCATTTTAATAAATAATGTAGTTTTGACAGTAGAGTTACAATGAGTTGGCACAGGGGGCACACATCTGCTGTGGTAGTGAGGCATTCATCCACAGGTTCACACCTTTAATTTTTCCTTATGGATATTTTTCTATCCTAATAACAGTATTTACAAATTTTATACCTTTGCCAAGCCAATGGAATAGTGATTTGCATTTTACCAGGTACAGAACTAATTTCATATACTTTCATATTTATGTTCTGTCATGTTTTTAAAATACACATTTTTTTGTAAGCATTATGATTTTAAGTTTTTCTAGTGCAAAGATGGGTGGAAGGGATAATATTGTCACCTCCTGGTAACCTCTGTAGTAAGCCCCATGTGTAATTAGGACCCTTGTCCACATACTGTAATGGTAGTTCATTTCTAAGTTTTCTTTCAGCACGGAGTTTTATACTTTATATTTTCCTTTCTTTCTCAGAGAGCATGTCCCTAATACATTGAACACTATGAATATTTTTGTACAAATTTTAAAGAAAATATTAGAGGTAGTACATGGTTAACAAAGAAGGAATTGGATTAAGGACTATATTTTATCACATATCAAGTATAAATAGAATGCCTATGTTTTCCATCCTGTTACTTTAGTTTGTATCATTGCATCTCTTACATCTGTCATTATTTAATTCTTGAAATTGATTTGCCATGGATATCTAAAGTTTTAAATTTTTGATGAAGGAATAATGAATAGATTTTTGGGTTTTCCAATTTAATTATGCTTTTAAGTTTATATAGGTATTAGAAATCATTTGATATTATATTGATAAAGGCGATAGAATTAAATTATTTAGGCAGATAGTGAGGGTAAAAGAGTCCTTGGTGGAATTTTCCTTTTAACTAAAAGCAGCCCCCAAATCATTTCTTTTTTAACAAAGAGTAGCCTGAAAAATTGAGCTGCAGACACAGATAAGCAAGCTGGAAGCTTGCAAGTGTGAATGCTGGCAGCTGTGCCAAAAGAAAGGGGCTACCTGAGGGCCAGGTATGTTCAACATGGAGGATCCATGTTCCCTTTTCTTTGTCACCATGTGCACAGTAAAGGAACAGGCAACGTGGCACTGGCCACGTAAATTATCCATTTGCATAATAAAAGATGAGGGTGTGGGTGGCCAGATTTTCACATGCTATACAAATGGCACACGTAGTCCTAATCAGTTTTGCAGCTTATGTAAATGGCACACCTGAACCGACCAATCTTTTGTGCCCTATGTAAATCAGACACCACCTCCTCAAGCTGATCTATAAAACCTCTTGCATTTTGCCATGGACTGGAAAACCCTCTCGGGACCCTTCTGTCCGTAGGAGAGAACTTTTCCCTTTATTTTGCCTATTAAACCTCTGTTCCTAACCTCACTTCCTGTGTGTCTGTGTCCTTGATGTCCTCATCATAAGACAACGATCCTTGAGTATTATCCCAGACAATGATGCTTCTTGAATACTGATATGGTTTGGCTGTGTATCCACCTAAATCTCATCTTGAATTGTGGTTCCCAGAATCCCCAGGTATCGTGGGAGGAACAATATGGATGGTAATTGAATCACAGGGGTGATTACCTCCATGCTGTTCTCATGATAGTGAGTGAGTTTATGAGATCTGATGGTTTTTAAGGAGCTTTCCCCCCTTTTGCTCAACACTTCTGTTTCCTGTTGCCACGTGAAAAAGGATGTGTTTGCTTCTCCTTCTGCCATAATTGTAAGTTTTCTGAGGCCTTCCAGTTCTGTGGAACTGTAAGTCAATTAAATCTCTTTTCTTTATAAATTACCCAGTCTTGGTATCTCTTCATAGCAGAGGGAGAATGGACTAGTATAATAAATTGGTACAGCACAGAGTGTGGTGCTGCTGTAAAGATACCCAAAAATGTGGAAGTGGATAACAAGCAGATGTTAGAACAGTTTAGAGAGCTAAGAAGAAGATAGGAAACGTGGAAAAGTTTGGAATTCCACACTTGGAAAACATGGAAAAGTTTGGAACTTCAATTTTTTTGAATGGCTTTGACCAAAATGCTGATAGTGATATGGACAATGAAGTCTAGACTGAGGTGGTCCCAGATGGAGATGAGGAACTTTGGAAATGGAGAACAAGTCACTCTTGCTATGTAAAGAGAGTGGTGGCATTTTGCCTCTGCCCTAGATATCTGTGGAACATTGAACCTGAGAGAGATTATTTAGGGCATTTCTCAGGACAAATTGCTAAGTGGCAAAGCATTCAAGGGGATGAATAGAATAGAAGTTCAGCAAATTTGCAGCCTGACAATGTGAAAGAAAAGAAAAACTCATTTTCTGGGGAGAAATTGAAGCCTGCTGCAGAAATTTGCAGAAGTAACGAGGAGCAGAGTGTTAATCACCAAGACAATGAGGAAAATGTCTCCAGGGCATGTCAGAGAACTTCATGGCAGCCCCTCTGATCACAGGCCTGGAGGCCTAGGAGAGAAAAATGATTCCATGTACTGCGCCCAGGGCCTCCTGCTCTATGCAGCCTTAGGACATGATGACCTCTGTCCCAGTTGCTTCACCTCCAACTGTGGCTTAAGTGGCTAATGTACAGTTCCAGCCATTGCTTCAGAGGATGCGGGCCCTGAGCCTTGGCAGCTTATATGTGGTGTTGAGCCTGTGGGTGCACAGGTTTTAGGAGCTTCCACCTAGATTTCAGAGGATGTATGGAAACACCTGAATTTCCAGGCAGATGTTTGCTGCAAGGGCAGAGCCCTCAGCGAGAACCTCTGCTAGGGCAGTGTGGAAGGGAAATGTGAGGTCAGAGCCCTGACACAGTGTCTACACTGGGACACTGCCATTGTCCTCCAAACCCCAGAATGGTAGATCCATTGAGAGCTTGTACTGTGCATCAGGAAAAGCCACAGACACTCAATGACAGCCCATGAAAGCAGCTGGGAGGGAGTCTGTACCCTGCAAAGCTGCAGGAACAGACCTGGCAAGGTAATGGGAGACCCCTGTTTCATCAGAATGCCCTGTATATTGTTCATGGAGTCAAATGAGATCATTTTGGAACTTTAGGGTTTAATGACTGCTCTATTAGATTTTGGATGTGCATGGTTGCATGGGGCCTGTAGCCCCTTTGTTTTGGCCAATTTCTCTCATTTGGAACAGGTGTATTTACCCAATGCCTGTACCCACATTGTATGTAGGAATTAATTAACTTGCTTTTGATTTTACAGGCTCATAGACAGAAGGGACTTGCCTTGTCTCAGATGAGACTTTGCTCTTGGACTTTTAGGTTAATTCAGGAATAAACTAAGAGTTTGGAGGACTGTTGAAGGGCATGATTTTGTTTTGAAATGTGAAAACATGAGATTTGGGAGGGGTCAAGGGTGAAATGATATGGTTTGACCATGTCACTATCCAAATCACATCTTGAATTGTAGTTCCCATAATCCCCATGTGTCATGGAAAGGACCTGGTGGGAGGTAATTTAATCATGCTGTCAATTACCCTCATGCTGTTCTTGTGATAGTGAGTGAGTTCTCATTAGATCTGATGATTTTATAAGGAGCCTTTTCCCCTTTTCTTGGCACTTCTCCTTCCTGTTACCACGTGAAGAAGGATGTATTTGTTTTCCCTTCTGCCATGGGTGTAAATTTCCTGAGGCCTCCCCAGCTCTGCAGAACTCTGAGTCAATTAAACATCGTTCCTTTATAAATTAACCAGTCTCAGATATTTCTTCATAGGAGCATGAGAATAGACTAAACAGATACTGACTATGAAAATCGAATTTTGGAAAAAAATTAAACATCAAAATGGCAAATCCTTAAACTTAATTTGTAGTTCTACATTAACAAGCAAAAACAAAATTTTTTTCAATAACTAATTTTGTCTGACTTTATTGGACTTACATTCCCATCCAAATTCAGAGTAGCCTTGAATCAAGATTGAAGACATGAAATACCATTTTCCACTGAAAGAAATGAGGACTCCTTAGAGAATGGCTGATTCTAGGTTTGCGGGCAGCATAAGCTTTGGAAACTATTTTGTGCCGGAAAGCACAGAAGCCACCAAAGACCACTAATGTAGCCTCCCTTGGAGTTTTTCCATTGTTAAACTTAGGTTCTCTGCTTTGTCTTTATCTCTGTTTGCCTCTGGCTGCAGGAGTGAGCATCTATTTAAATACTGTTGTTTACTGACCTACACATTATGCTGTAAATTGTGATTAATAATCTGGGCCTGTGGCTAACTATTCTTAAGTAATCCACAGCTCTTAGTAACATCCATTCAAACTCTCAGTCCTTGTAACTCCATTTCCCTCCTATATATTTTTAAGACATGAGAAACTCCAAGAGCAGGTGCATGAATATTTCCTGCTAAACACCTTCTGTGTGGATCAGCTTCCAGATGGCCACAGGTGAAACCTGAACAATTATAGGGCTGCTTGCTAGGTTCTGTCCAGGCTCCAGCTACCTCCAGGGAGATACTGTCTCAACTCCAGGTCAGCCCAGGATCCGAGTCTAAAACCGCAGCCTGGGAGTCTTGTCTTAGGACTTTCACTGTCACCAGCTGTCTTAGAGTACAGTTCCTAATCAAGTACACATAGTGCATGTGCCTTATTGAAAGGATGCTCTTCAGGAAAAAGTTGAGGTTGTAAATCCAGACAGGGCAGGAGCAAGAGCTGAGTAAGCCACGTTCAACCACAGCCACACCTTGGTTGGACCCACAGTGCTCTGGGGTCTGGGCCACACCAGAGACTTGCCTTCAGCCCACCCGTGGGTCAAATGGGCCAGTGTTTCATGCCCCCATGTCAGGCAGTCATTGGCTTTAGGGCAATAGGTGTGAAGTGGTGGGGGTTCTTCTCCAGGTGAGGCAGCTTCTACAGGCTCTGGGTAGTTCTCCAGAAAATGGGGCAGCCACGAGCCGTTGTCAACCACTGCTCATGGCGGCTGGGGTGATCATTGCACTTGGAGGTCACTTCAGCATTCTCCACAATCAGTTAGCAGAAAATACAGAGCACAGTTAAATATGTTACAACCAAAATGTAGGAGTATTCATGTGCTAGGGCTGCCAAAACAAATACCGCAGAGTGGATAGCTTTAAAATACAGAAATTTGTTGTCTCACATTCTGGAGTTTGGAAGTCTAAGATCAAGGTGCCAGCACGGTTGATTTCTCTCCTGGGATTGCAGACGGCTGCCTTCTCTGTGTGTCTTACATGGCCTTTTATCTGGGCATCCCTGGGGTGTCTCCCTCTTTTTATAAGGACATCAGTTATATTAGTTTAAGGCCTCATCTGTTTAGACTTAATTACCCATTAGGGCCTTATATCCAATTGCAGCCATATTCTAAAGTACTGAGGTTAGGGCATCCATATATGAATTTTGTGGGTACACAGTTCAGTTCATAACAGCAGGAAAGTCAACAGGGAAATCAACCCGATGGCATAACACATTTCAAACAGGTAAGGTGACAAGATAACTGAATTTGCTTTAAAGTAGTCTGGATTTGCTCCCTTTCCAAACCCGCAATAGATCGTGTATTGCTGAAATAATTGAGGTAAAAGTCTTAGATATTTAAAAAATTGGGATATAGGTCCAGTTTACCATTTTCTCTAGTTTTGTTCAAATGGTCATAAAAATGTTAATTAAAAATAAATTAGAAATTAGAAAAATAAAGATTCAAGTTGTTACATGAAAAAACCTATTCTTTGCATTTCAAAGGAAGGATAGTAAGGGTTTCTGTTACCAGCTAAATACAATCTCCCTTCATCTATCCTATCAGGAAATTCCTTCTGAGCAACAATGATAAATTCTTGGGTTTCGTTTTTTTTTGCATCATTGGACCCTTAACATGCCTGACCATAGCCTTTCAGTCTCAACTTAAAGCATTATTCAGAATCGGTTTTGCATGCGTAAATCCACCATAGGCTCATTATATTCCTCGATCTTACTACATTGTACCGTGCGTTAGGGTTGTTAATGCATTTGCTTTATCTTTCCTGCTAAAATGTGAGGTCCTAGAAGGCAGGAAGCAAGTTTCACTTATCTTTTATGTCTAGTACATTTTTCACAGGGTCTTGCACAAAATAAATGCTCAATACATAGGTGAATTAGCTACTGATTAGAATGACTGACTCATATTACATATATAATATGTATATTTAGTTCTTGATAAATATGCATTTCAAAAACTGAATGCATTAGTTTCTATTAAATAAACTTGAATAATTTCCCCAGGATGTTTTTCCTGAATAATTTTGACTTGTGAATTTTCTGTATCATATTTGTTAACATAGACCCTAAGCTAGAATAGATTCAGATAATAGCTATCATATACAATTTGATAAGCATAGGACAAAAGATAGCCCAGTAACTATTGAAATTTCTTCTGAATATGCGATAGAATTATGTCGTTAGAGAGTTGAGATCACCAATATATGAAGTGCTCAGCAACAATGAAATATATGCATTAAATCAATATCTATTAAGGAATCACGCTTTTTAAAAGGGACTTCTCCAGTTGATTTCATATGAGGTATATCCAAACCTTTACATTTCCTGTATACTAAGTGCCAGTGAGATGCTTGAAGGGTGTCTCTGTTTCTGTCTCTGTCTTTGTCTCTGTCTCTCTTTGCCTTTCTTTGCCTGTTTGTCTGTCTATCTGTCTGTCTGTCTCCGTCTCTCTCTTTAAGCCTAGGTGTAGGCACATAAGCTTGGAAGCTAAGGAGCAGATGGGCATGATAATTGCTGAGGCAGTGGCATATCGGCCTTGCTTTCCAATCAGACATGTTTTCTCCATCCTATCATCTACCAGATGACGGTGAGCAGCCTCTTGCCTGCTAGTGTCTGGCACATGTAGCTTTTTGGTAAGAAGGGCACAGTTGCTACCCACTGAGGTCACCCATGCCTCATTTCATCCCTAAGGGAAGAATGCATGGTCTTGTTTCTCAAACACAAAAGAAAAAACAAACTCAGAGGCTAAAATGTCTTGAAGAGTTTAAGATTTCACTTTAGAGCTTGAGATTATTCCCGTGCAGAATTTGATGTCTTTCTGCCTTCAGAATATCTCCTTTGGCAGCCTGGATATTGCTGGGCTTGTTGATAAAATTCAGATTGCAAAACTAAGTCCCAGCTGGAAAACAGGGGTTGTGGCTTTTGGATATTTTTTATTGCGATGCACAGGTTTTCTTCTTTTCACAGTTTCTGTGTTCACTCTTCTGACTTTTTGATTTCTTTAGTGGCTGCCTGAAAAATCTGACATGACTGAAAAGTGTCATGTTCAGAAAGATTAATTCATAAAGTATATTGTTTTTATTGGCAAGACTTTTAAATTTTAGAAATCTTTAGTAAATAAGGAGTCCCAAGGAATCTTTCTGAAGTTCCAGCTGAAGTATCTGGATTTTAAATTGATGCTAACTTACTGTTATTTCAACTATTTTTGTGTCTTTTTACTAAACAGACAGGTAGAAACCTAACAATAACACCAGCTTTGGAAAAGGGCTCACAAATATCTCATGACACAAAGTGAACCCCCAATTGCCATTTACTTGCATTTCCTTTCTTATCTCCGTTTTCTATTTGGATTCAATTGTGCTAAAGCAGGAGCAAAAAAACAGAAACAAAACGAAAGAAGCCTCATTATTTCCCGTCCTACACACGTGCGCCTCACAGGCCCCATACTACAGTTCTGGTATGAAATTTGTGGCACTTTTTTCACTTTTTATCTTCAGAAGATCAGGCAGATGGAGAAGTCATTTCATGTGGGAGGAAAATTCTTGTTCAAAGCACAAATAGCTGAAATAATAACTAAAGAAATTCAGCAAAGAGGTAAACGATTTCCAGGTGCAATAACTTTTCCTTTTTCTTTTTTGACTTTACCAAGTATGAAAATTCACAGAAGTAAAGACATGGCAGAGATAAAAAGGTAAAAATATAAAGTTTCTGTTTAAAGTGGTACGTTAACATCTTCAGCTCAGTGCACTATAGAAATCATAACGATTCCAGTGTTTCCATTAGAAAATGCTGCAAGAAATATTATACATTTCATCTGCTTCTTTGGTTCCAATGGTAGAACAAAGTGTGAAGAATATTCAAAAAATATTTTTTATGTTTTACTGATTAGAAGAGGAGAAATTCCTTTTCTTATTTTACTCTGAAATAGAAATAGCACGCACACACACACGCGCGTGAGCACACACACACACACATCTTAAGTGCTGGTTGTGACAGCTCTCAAATGACATGAATGGATTGTATCAGATGGCACAATGTAGGAATAATTCTGCCAAGGAGTAATTTGTCCATTTTCATGCTATTCCAGGAAGTTGAAACTCTACCAAAAGGAGGCAATTAGTTTCTATAAGAGAAACAGGTGAAGTATGACAAAACTTTCTGTATTGTATTAGTAGTGGGCTGTTTAGTGGAAATATCTTTTCATTTTTTTAACTCTTGTCTTGATAGACCAGAAATACCTCAGTTTATAAAAAAGGATTCAATTTTGTAAGCAAGAGGGAGGTTGCATAGCAAGAAGGAATGAGAAAGACTGGGAAAGTGGGAATGTGTGTGGAAAAGAGAAATTTTTCCAGGTTTCATTGGAATATATTTCAAAATGCCACAAATGAAATTTAAGGCAATGTTTTCCAGAGAAATCATAATTCAAAAAACACTCAAGTCTTTGGATTTTATATGAGGGCTACTCTGAGCTATTAATGTTAGAAAAAAATATCATTTTGATCTAACTCACTGCTAATGTCTCATTCTGTGGTCGTTTACTGCAGCTTACGCCAGGTTAGAGTGTGTATGAGCTTATGGTTTTGCCTTTTTCCTAACGCACTTTTATTTTGCTGTTTTTATTTCTTAACTGTGACATAGATAAGAATAAGAGTAGCCATATCGTACAATTAAAATGCAAGCATCTATTTTTATGGAAATTTTCTCATCTCAGAGAACTTTTCCCTTGATAGTGCAGGCACATTATATATGTTGATAATAAATAGCAATTTATGCCTGGTATTAGAGAGAAGAAGTCACAGAAAGGTCTGTGATCCCCGTGGACCAAAGGAGACAAAGCAGGAAACTGCAATTAGCAACTAATGCGAGCCCCGGAGAGGCATGAAGAATGAAGAGAGGTAGACTCATTTTTCTTTTGGAAGGATTTTAAGAGAACTAAAGTAAAGAAGGACATTAAAGTAGTGAGATAATGGTTTCTTTTATATGTCTACCAGGATAACAGTGTCCATTGTTATCTGTGTTAAAAACATTCATTAAACATCTAATGACACACTGAAGGATAATAATACTAATTCAGCATTTTAGCCCAGAAATCATTTTAAAAAGTTGTCAGCACCGTAAAATTCATCCTACAAAGTTAAAATGGGTTTGATCACCATTTGACAGAATAAGCCATTCCATTCTTTTAAAGCAGTGCCTGCTACTATTTTAGGAGATGCAGAGTAAAATTCTCTGTGGGAAAAAAAAAATAAAAGAATGAATTATTGTGGAATGTTGTAATATTCTCACCATCACTGAAATCATAATACCAAGTTTATTTTTTATTTGAAAGGAATACATTTAATTTTGAGAATCATGGAAACATTCAACCATGCTCTTGAAAAAACTGGCAGGAGAAGCACTGTCATGAAACTACGCTTAGGAGATAGCTGGCCTGTGGGAAGAAATCACACAGCATACCAATTTTATAAATATGTAAGATTAGGATTTTACAGTAACGATGTTACAATTTGTATTGCCCTGTAACCAACCAAAAAGTAATCATAAGCATGCATCTGAATGAATGATCACTTGGGAGCAAACCCAGGTATCCACTACCCAGGGCCTGAAACTGCACACTCTGCTCACCCTGGAAGCCCCTTGCTGTCCTATCATAGTTACAGCCTTCCCTCCCCAACCTATGATGGACAGGTACCACCTGTTTTGAAGATGACACCAAAGGAACCATTTGAAGACGACACCAAAGGTATCCTTTGTATCTTGTTTTGTCACTGAATATTATATTTGCAGGTTTTATCCAGGTTGTTGCATGTAGTGATTTTTTTCATTTTCATTACTTTGCAATACTCGTTGTATTCCATATTTTATTACCACATACCATGATTTTTTTTTTTATCATGAGAAAATATCAGCTAAACCCAAGTTGAGGAACATTCTACACATCTTGCTCAAGACTCTTGGCACGCATGTGCGTGTGTTTACACTGGACATATCCATTAGAGTGGAATTGCTGTTTATAAAGCTTGCATCCATTTAATTTTAGTGGATATTACCTGTTTTATAAAGTGGGTTCCAATTTACCACTACTAGAGGGCGACTGTGGCTCCACATCCCTGTCACATGTCTTGTGAATCTTTTAAATTTTAGCCTTTCTGGCGGGTGTGCAGTGATGTCTCATGGTGATTTTAATTAGAAGCACCCTGATGACTACTGATATAAAGCACTACTTCATTGGCTATCCTTTTTGTGACATACTTGTTCAAGCTTTTTGTCCATTAATTCCATTTTCATTTTCTTTGCTAAGTTTCTAATGATTATGGGAGGTCTCTGTTGATTCAGAACTGAGAACTTGTTAGCTATATGTGTTGCAATAACTCCTACTTGTTGGTTTACGTTGTTTCTGGATGATGTCTTCTGATGAATATAAGTTCTTACTTGCCAATTTTTTCCTTTATGGGGAACACTTTAGTGTTCCATCAAGAAATATCTGCCTACCTCAAGGACATAAAGATATTCTCTCTGTTATTATCTAGAACTGTACTATGTAATATAGTAGCCAGTAGCCACATGTGGATATTTAAACATAAATTAAGTAAAATAAAAAGAAAGTGAAAAGTGTATTGGCTGAGTTATATTAGCCACATTTCACATGCTCAAAAGCAACATGTGGTTATGGCCACCATCTTGGAGGGTGTAGATGTGAAACATTTCCATCACCACACGAGTTCTACTAGGCAACACTGCTCAAGGGGTTCTGTCAGAGAGGGTTTCCTCTTACACTTAGATTGGCAATCACAAGGTGCAGATTGCTTTGTGGTGAGGCAGGAGCCATTTTGCTTTTCTCCAAGTGGATATCTAGTTGACCAGGCACAATTTTTTGGAAACACTGCTCCTTCTCTATTGCTCTATGGTACAAACTTTGTTGTAATAAAAGTGTCCACTTATAGGAGGCTCTATTTCTGGTCTCTTATCCTGTTCTGTTCTATTTTTGTCCATCCTTGTATCAATAACACATTCTCTTAATTACTGTGAGCTTGTAAACTTCTCCAAACCCAGTAGCTTATCTTAATCTTTTTGTATATCTACATTCTGGAAACAACTTGTGAATTTCCACCAAAATATTACTTTTCTGGAAAATCTGTTAGGGTTTCATGCTATCTACCTAAGAGTATGGGAAAAAACTAACATCATTGCGTATTTTACATTTGCATTTATGTTATTAATGTTATATATTTTCCTGTATAGAAAATTGACATATGATTAACATGACAGTATCTTGCACATTTTTAATAGAAATACACATTATTTAAAAATGCTATTTTGGTACTTTTGTTCAGTTTTTAAAACATTTGAATCAATAATAAAGTTATAGAAAAGTTTGAAGGACAGATATTTTATTCTAGAACTTTATAAACTAGTCTGCTTACTTGATGTCCCATTATCCCTAAATAGTTCAGTGTTCATTTCCTGTGAAGAATGACGTTCTTCTACATTAACACAAAATCTCCTACAGCTATCAAAATCAGAAAATTAACATTGGCATCGTAATAATATTTAGTCCTCAGACCCTGTTTATGTGTCTAGTTGCCAATAACATCCTACAGCAAAGTAAGCTAGTTCAGATTTACATGTTGCATTCAATTGTCAGAAAGATATCCTTAGTCATTGACTTTCATGAACTTGGCACTTTTGTGGATCATGGGCCAGTGGTTTTGCAGAATATTTCTCATTGGGAATTGTCTGATATTTCTTCATAAATGGATTCCGGATTTCCATTTTGTCAGAAATAAAACTGTAGCGATGCTCTGTTGTTCTCTTGTATTCTATCAGGAGGCTTGCAATTTTGATTTGTTCTATTACTAATGATTACTGCCTTGATTACTTGATGAATGTGGTGTCTGCCAGGCTTATCCACTGTGAAGTTACTCTTTTTTCCCTTAGTAATTACTTAATGAGTGTTTTCTGTGGGGAGGTGTTTTCAAATGAGGTAAATATCCTGTCTGTATGTATGTACAGATGTGTGTCATTAGATTCATGGTTTTCTCTTTTACCTAATGGATTAGAATTCCGTTTACTTATTTATTTTGATGCTCAAATTGTCCTCAATTTGGCCAACAGATATATTTTTAAAGTGGTTCTTTTGACATATTTATCGTTTGAGTACTTTTTTGCTTTCACGAATACATACCAAGATATCCCTGGCACATTTTTTATTTCTCCTGCACTGACCTAAGAATTAGCCCTTTATCCAAGGCTCCACCATTCCTTTTTGTAAATAATAATATTGAAAATGTAACATCTGTGCATCACTGGGAATATGACCACTCCTAGGTCTGCAATGGACAAAGTTACACAATATATAGAAGTGTATATATGCATGTGTGTATACATTTGTGTGCACACATATCTATAGATTGAACTATGTTAGTACGCACTGATGTTTCTAATTCTGATCCAACATTACAGTGTTATTGTAGCTTTCTTCTCTTTTTCCATATTTGTTAATTCATTTTGTGACATTACAAAGCCCGCTGTTATTCTTTTGAATTTATTTACTTATTTGGTTCATCCTCAGCTGTAACTAATATCCCATCCTGCCCAGCACCCTTCACTGTTTGGATAGACACCTTCCTCATTCTATTTAGAGTCCCTGTAGGTTCAAACGCCATGGGCCAGCCCATCTGTTTGCCTGGATTCTCTGCTCAACCTGTTTACTACCCCAGGGCTCTCATGCCCCACTCTATGTCACCCCAGTGCTTGGACACCCTATGTACACTGCTTGTACTCTGAGCTGCCCACCAGACCTCTGCATAGACCTGAGGCCACATGGTTGATTCTTTCCATGGGGTCTATTACTTCCTCCTGCTGCTCTGGTTTCCAGATTCCACACCAAGCCACCCCTTCCCCAAGCAGGCAGCAACATTGCTCTGTCCTATATAACAGCTTTAGTACTGAATTGTCTAGCAAGGAAAAGAAAGGAAAAGGGAATAGGTACCTTTTCACATTTTGATATTATTTGTTGCTGGTATGAAAAATGTTTTTAAATCTGGCATTTTTAGTTTTATATTTTTATATTTGTAGCCAGGTTCCTAGGTAGAGCAACCTTACTAAACATACTTATTAATTCTAGTACATTATTTATAGGTTCATTTGAATTTTCCAGTACATAGTTATACTTCTTGTAAATAATTTTAGATTTAATTTCACAAGTTTAACATGAATCTATAGATTCAATCTCTAAGAACAAACTCTAAGTAGAACAAAATAAAAGAGATGTAGATCTAGTTACATCATAGTCAAATTTTAAAAACTCAGTGTAAAATATATTTTCATTCATATAATTTCATTTCTGTTCCTTCCATTATTCCATTGTTTAAGACTTGTATATAATATCGTTGGTAGATAACCTTAAACATATTTCATCTCAGAGGGAAATCTTTCAACATGTGGATATTGAAGGTGTTTTGCTGACATATTTTTAGTAGATTAATTTCTCACTTTCTATTCCTAATTTGCTGAAATATTTTTATCATAGGTATATTATAAAAATGTTTTCTGAACATATTGATTTAATTTTATTAATTTCCCCACTTATTTTATTGATTTGATGAATTATATTGACTCTCAATATTAAAATTACCTTGCTTTTGGAATCATTTCAATATATCTCAATGTAATACTTTCTATTTTCTGCTTGATTTGCTAATTTGTTGTTTAGAATTTTGCATCTATGGTCATGAGTGAAATTGATCTTAGTTTCCTTTCTTGTAATGTTCTTAGGTTTTATTGTCAGGGTTCTGATTCCTTTTGCTACTCTTCAGAAGACTTTGTATGACATTGTCCTTATTTCTTCCTTAAAAATTTGAAGAATACATTGCCAATGCTCTCTGGAACCAGAATTTTTGTTTTGAGAAAGTTTTAATTGTGTGTTTACTTACTTTAATCATAGTAGTACTATTCAAGTTTTCTATTTTTATTTGAATATGTCCTAAAAAGTTTTGCTTTTTTAGACATTTTCTAATTTTGTCTAAATTTTTAATCTTACTTGTTACTACCAAAATAATAGCAAACTGCTGGCAACATCTCAGCTGTATAAGCCTATGATTTCAGTTAAGGGAAAGAAAACCCTGGGAGGACTTTTTAAAGGAAACTTAGACAATAACAAGGAACTGTGAAGCACTCTGAAATATTCCTTGTGATTTAAAAGGCTGCATGCACGGTCAGGGATGTGTGGGCATGAGTTTGGGCGTGACCAGGAAAGACACTGAAAAGGAGCAGGTCCCAGTCATTCACCTCTGGCTGACTGAGGTTATGCTCAGCAGGATGTGAAAGCTAAGGCTGTCTTGTAAACTGCCTGAAGTTTGTAGGCATGCATTCCCATACACATCTACTGGCAAAGGGTAAAAAACATATAGACAACACAAAAGGAAGTCTTCCAACCAATCATTGGTTGACCACTAAATTATAGTGATCCAACTATGACTCATAGGAAGCTAGTGTTAAAAATAAGAACAAGTATATTTTTTTTAAAAGGGTAAGAAGAAAGGTGTAAGAACTAAAACAAATTTACAAGAAAAAACAACCCCATCAAAAAGTGGGCAAAAGATATGAACAGACACTTTTCAAAAGAAGACATACATGAGGCCAACAAACATACGAAAAAATGCTCATCATCACTGGTCATTAGAGAAATGCAAATCAAAACTACATTGAGATACCATATCACACCAGTTAGAATGGCAATCATTAAAAAATCTGGAGACAACAGATGCTGGAGAGGATGTGGAGAAATAGGAATGCTTTTACGTTGTTGGGGAGAGTGTAAATTAGTTCAACCATTGTAGAAGACAGTGTGGTGATTCCTCAAGTATCTAGAACTAGAATTACAATATGACCCAGCAATCTCATTACTGGGTATATATCCAAAGGATTATAAATCATTCTGTTGTAAAGACACATGCATACGTATGTTCACTGTGGCACTGTTCACAATAGCAAAGACTTGGAACCAACCCAAATGCCCATCAATGATAGACTGGATAAAGAAAATGTGGCATATATACACAGAATACTATGCAGCCACAAAAAAAGGATGAGTTCATGTCATTTGTGAGGAGATGGATGAATCTAGAAACCATCATTCTCAGCAAACTGACACAAGAACAGAAAACCAGATACTGCATTCTCTCACTCATAAGTGGGTGTTGAACAATGAGAACACATGGACCCAGGGAGGAGAACATCACAAACCGGGGCCTACTGGGGGGTGGAGGGACTAGGGGAGGGGTATCAGGGTGTGAAAGGATTGGGAAGGGATAACATTAGGAGAAATACATAATGAAGGTGATGGGGGGATGGATGCAGCAAACCACCATGGCATGTGTATACCTATGTAACAATCCTGCATGATCTGCACATGTACCCCAGAACTTAAAGAAAAGAATAAAGCCTTAAAGAACAACAACAACAACAACAACAAAGGATAAGAAGAGAATTCAACTGCCACATATTTCAATATATAGAACCTACAGACTTAATATAGGAAAGTAGGTAACAAGTAAGCTGCAACAAGAAAAATAAAACCAGCAATGGGAACAGACCTTAGGTGTGTGCATATGTGTGAAGGAATCTAATACCAGTGTTGTCACAATATATTATCTAAAATGTTCAGGTTCCAACAAAAATGTTTGAGATATGAGAAGAAACACAATTTTGCCATATTAGCAGTAAAAAAGCAATCAACAGAAAACGTCCTTAAGGGGTCTCAGATTAGTAGATAAAGAATATCTAAAGAATTAAAGGTAAGTGTGATAATAACGTCCACCAAATGGAAAATAGTGGTAAAGAGACAGAAGTTACATATACAAAAACAAACCAAATAGAACATTTAGAGGGGGAAAGTAAGTAACTGAAATGAAAACTTCACTAGATGGACTGAGCAACAGATTTGAACTGGCAGGAAAAACACTTGTGAACTGAAAGATCTGTCAATAGAGGTTATACAGTCTGAGGAACATAAAGAACAAAGAGCGAAGACAGATAAACAGAGTTTCAGAGCCTTGTGGGTCACCATCAAGCATATCAGCATATGCATAATAGAAATTCTAGTAATATGAGAGGAAGATAAGTCAGAAAGAGTACTTGATAAAAACAACATCTAAAACCTTCTCAAATTAGATAAAGAATATTAATCTATACATTCAAATTCTAAGTAGAACAAATCAAGTACAATAAACTCTAAGTTAAATAAACTCAAAGAGATTCAGTTCTTGACATGTCGTAGCCAATTTGTCAACAAAGATAAAGAAAAAAAAAAAACCTTCAAAATATCAAGAGAAAAATGTCTAGAAACCATGGAAGACAGAAGGCAGTGGGTTTACATAGTCAAAGTGCTGAAAGAAAAATGCAGTCCACTAAAATTTCTAGATCTAGCAAAATTATCTTTTAAAAACATACACCCAGGACAAAGCAAGATGGGCGAATAGGAACAGCTCTGGATTGCAGTTCCCAGTGAGAGCTATGCAGAGGGTGAGTGATCTCTGCATTTTCAAACGAGGTACCAGGTGCACCTCAATGGAACTGGTTGCACAATGGGTGTAGCCCAAGAAGGGCAAGCCTAAGCAGGGTAGGGAGCTGCCTTACCCAGGAAGTGCAATCCCAGAGGACCCCTCCTCCCTACCCAATGGAGGCCATCAGGGGCTTTTTCAGCCACTGCAGCACTCTGGTTCAGATACTGAACATCCCTGCAGGTTTTACTGCTCACAGACCAAGAGATTCCTGGGCTGAAAAGCACCATGAGTTTCCAGCATGGCTGTTTCAGCTGGTGACGCAGGTTTCTGCACAAAAACACAAAGCTGGGCAGCCTTTTCAACTGGTGCCTGGAATGCTGGGAGACAGAGCTGCCCATTCAACTGAAAAATAGGGGCTGAAAGCAGGGAGCCAGTTAGTCTGGCACAGCAGGTCCCACCCCTACAAAGACCAACAATCTGAAATGCTCTGACTTAAGAGTTTCACAGCAAGTGTAGCAATTTGAGCTTTACCCAGGATAGTCAAGCTCTGTATGGGGAAGGGCATCCGCCATTACTAAGGAAGTCCACCAATACCAAGGCAGTCCACCATTACCAAGGCAGTCTGCCATTACCAAGGAAGTCCGCCATTACTGAGGCAGTCCACCATTACCAAGGCAATCTGTCATTACTGAGGCAGTCAGCCATTACCAAGGCAGTCTGCCATTATTGAGGCAGACCACCATTACCAAGGCAGTTCTAACTGTACCTCTGTAAACAAAACCACAAGGAAGTTTACATAGCAGTTGGGCAGAGTCTGCGGCAGCTCAGCAATGCCTCTGCTGGAAGACTGTGACTGACTCCCTCCTTGCTGGGCAGGGCATCTCTGAAAAAGGGCAGCAGCATGTCAGGGACTTATAAATAAATCTCCACCTTCGCAGGACAGAGCACATGGGAAAGCAGGCAGTTATGAGTTCCACTGCAGCAGACTTAAACATACTTGCCCAGCAGCTCTGAACAGAACAACGGAGCTCCCAGCACAGCACTTGAACTCTGATAAGGGACAGACTGTCTCCTCAAGCAGCTCCCTGACCCCTGGATATCCAGAGAGGCACATCATAAAGGAGAGCTCTGGCTGACATCTGGCAGGTACACTTCTGGGATGAAGCAACCAGAGGAAGGAACAGGCAGCAATCTTTGCTGTTCTACAGTCCCTACAGGTGATTCCTAGGCAAGCAGAGTCTGGAGTCAACCTCCAGCAGTCCTGTAGCAAAGGGGCCTTACTAAAAAACAGAAAGAAATAGCTTCAACATCAACAGAAAGGACATCTACTCAGAGACCTCATCCAAATGTCACCAACTTCAAAAACCACAGATAGGTAAATCCATGAAGATGGGAAGAAACCAGCACAAAAAGGATGAAAATACCAAAAACCAGAATGCCTCTCTTCCTTCAAGGGATTACAACTCCTTGCCAGCAAGGGAACAAAGCTGGATGGACAATGAGTCTGATGAATTGACAGAAGCAGGCTTCAGAAGGTGGGTAATAACTTCTCTGAGCTAAAATAACATGTCTAATCCAATGCAAAGAAACTTAGAACCTTGAAAAAAGTTAGATGAAATGCTAACTAGAATAACCAGCCTAGAGAAGAACACAAACAACTTGATGGAGCTGAAAAACACAGCATGAGCACTTCGTGAAGCATACACAAGTTTCAATAGCCAAACTGACCAAGTGGAAGAAAGGATATGAGAGATTGAAGATCAACTCAATAAAATAAAACAAGAAGTCAAGATTAGAAAAAAAAGAGTGAAAAGAAATGAACAAAGCCTACAAGAAATATCAGATTATGTGAAAAGACCTAATCTATGTTTGATAGGTATACCTGAATGTGACGGGGTGAATGAATCCAAGCTGGAAAACACTCTTCAGGATATTATCCAGGAGAACTTCCCCAACCTAGCAAGGCAGGCCAATATTTAAGTCCAGGAAATACAGAGAACACCACAAAGATATTCCTCAAGAAGAGCAACCCCGAGGCACATGATCATCAGATTCACCAGGGTCAAAATGAAGGAAAAAATGCTAAGGGCAGCCAGAGAGAGAAATTGGGTTACCCACAAGGGAAGCCCGTCAGACTCAGAGCAGATCTCTCAGCAGAAACCCTGCAAGCCAGAAGAGAGTGGGGGCCAATATTCAACATCCTTAAAGAAAAGAACTTTCAACCTAAACTTTCATATCCAACCTAACTAAGCTTCATAAACAAAGGAGAAATAAAATCCTTTATAGACAAGCAATTGCTGAGAGATTCTGTCACCACCAGGCTGCCTTACAAGAGCCCCTAAAGGAAGCACTAAACATGGAAAGGAACAACCAGTACCAGCCACTGCAAAAATGTACCAAATGGTAAAGACCATCAACATAATAAAGAAACTGTGTCATCTAATGGGCAAAGCAACCAGTTAGCATCAAAATGGCAGGATCAAATTCACACATAACAACATTAACCTTAAAGGTAAATGTAAATGGGCTAAATGCCCCAATCAAAAGATACAGACTGGCAAATTGGATAAAAAGTCAACACCTGGCCTGGCGCAGTGGCTCAAGCCTGTAATCCCAGCACTTTGGGAGGCTGTGGTGGGTAGATCATGAGGTCAAGAGATCAAGACCATCCTGGCCAACATGGTGAAACCCCGTCTCAACTAAAAATACAAAAAATTAGCTGGGCATGGTGGTGCGTGTCTGTAGTTCCAGCTACTCAGGAGGCTGAGGCAGGAGAAGTGCTTGAAACTGGAAAATGGGAGGTGCAGTGAGTTGGGATCGTGCCACTGCACTCCAGCCTGGAAACAGAGTGAGACTGCATCTCAAAAAAAAAAAAAAAAAAAATGTCAAGACCCTTAGGTGTGCTGTATTCAGGAAACCCATCTCACGTGCAAGGAAACTCATAGGCTCAAAATAAAGAGATGGAGGAAGATTTACTAAACAAATGGAGAGCAAAAAAAACCCAGGAGTTGCAATCCTAGTCTCTGATAAAATGGACTTTAAATAAACAAAGATCAAAAGTGACAAAGAAGGGCATTATATAATGGTAAAAGGATCAATGCAACAAGAAGAGCTAACTATCCTAAATATATACGCACCCAATATAGGAATACCTAGACACATAAAGCAAGTTCTTAAAGATCTACAAAGAGAATTAGACTCCCACACAATAATAGTGGGAGACTTTAACACTCCACTCTCAATATTAGACAGATCAATGAGAGAGAAAAGATCAACAAAATAGACTGCTAGCCAGACTAATGAAAAAGAAGAGAGAGAAGAATCAAATAGATGCAATAAAAAACAACAAAGGGGGTATCACCACTGATTCCACAGAAATACAAACTACCATCAGAGATTACTACAGACAACTCTGCACGCAAACCAGTAAATCTGGAAGAAATAGATAAATTCCTGGACACTTGCACCCTCCCAAGACTAAATCAGGAAGAAATTGAAACCCTGAATAGATCAATAAGAAGGGCTGAAGTTGAGGCAGCAATTAATAACTTACCAACCAAAAAACGTCCCCAAAACAATGAGAACACATGGACAAAGGGAGGGGAGCATCACACACTGGGGTTTGTTGGTGGAGGGGTCTAGGAGAGGAACAGCGGTGGGTGGGTATGTTGGGGAGGGATATCATGGGGAGAAATGCCAGATATAGGTGATGGGGGATGGAGGCAACAAATCACCTTGCCAACTATGTACCTGTGCAACAATCCTGCATGATCTGCACATGTACCCCAGAACCTAAAGGAAAAAAAAACCTGAAAAAGTTTGTCACTAGCAAACCTATTCTCCAAGAAATGCTGCAGGGAGTCTTGCAGGCTGAAATTAAAAGATACAAAACAGTAATTCAAATCTATATAAACAAATAAAGAGCACTAGTAAATGTTAATAGGCAGGTAAATACAGAAGACTACGTAAATGCATTGTTTTTCATTTATGAAAATAACCCAGGTCCAGATGGGTTCACAGCTGAATTCTACCAGACTTCCAAAGAGGAGCTGGTACCACTCCTTCTGAAACTATTCCAAACAATACAAAAAGAGGGAATCCTTCCCAAATCATTTTATGAGACCAACATCATCCTGACACCAAAACCTGGCAGAGACTCTATAAAAAAAGAAAATTTCAGGCCAATATCCATGATGAAGATCAATGCAAATACCTTCAATAAAATACTGGCAAACCAACTGCAAGAGCACATCAAAAAGCTTATACATCACAATCAAATAGGCTTCATTCCAGGGATGCAAGTCTGGTTCAACATAAGCAAATCTGTAAAGGTAATTCACCACATATACAGAAACAAAGACAAAAATCACATGATTATCCCAATAGAGGCAGACAAGGCCTTTGAGAAAATTCAACAGCCCTTTATGCTAAGGACTCTCAATACACTAGGTATCAATGGAACATATCACAAAATAATAAAAGCTATTTATGACAAACCCACAGCCAATGTCATATGGAGTGGGCAAAAACTGGAAGCATTCCCTTTGAAATCTGGCACTAGACAAGGATGTCTTCTCTCACCACTCCTATTCAATATAGTATTGGAAGTTCTAGCCAGAGCAATCAGGCAAGAAAAAGAAAAAAAGGTGTTGAATTAGGAAAAGAGGAAGTCAAATTATCTCTATTTACAGACTACATGCTTGTATATTTACAAGACCCCATCATCTCAGCCCAAAATCTCCTGAAACTAATAAGAAAATTCAGCAAAGTCTCAGGATACAAAATCAATGTGCAAAATCACTAGCATTCCTATACACAAATAACAGACTTAAAGAGAGCCAAATCAAGAGCAAACTCCCATTCACAACTGCTACAAAGAGAATAAGACACCTAGGAATACAACTAACAAAGGATGTAAAGGACCTCTTCAAGGAGAACTACAAACCACTGCTCAAGGAAATAAGAGAGGACATAAACAAATGGAGAAACATTCCATGCTCATGGGTAGGAAGAATCAATATTATGAAAATGGCCATACTGCCAAAAGTAATTTATAGATTCAATGCTATCCCCATCAAACTACCAATGATCTTCTTCAAAGAACTGGAAAAAACCACCTTAAATTTCATATAGAACCAAAAGAGAGCCTGCATGTCCAAGACAATCCTAAGCAAAAAGAACAAAGCTGGAGGCATCATGCTGACTTCAAACTATACTACAAGGCTACAGTAATCAAAACAGCATGGTACCGGTACCAAAACAGATATATAGACCAATGGAACAGAACAGAGGCCTTGGAGGCAACACTACACATCTGCAACCATCTGATCTTTGACAAACCTCATAAAACCAAGCAATGGGGAAGGATTCCCTGTTTAATAAATAGTGTTGGGAGAACTGGCTAGCCATGTGCAGAAAGCAGAAACTGGACCCCTTCTTGACACCTTACACTAAAATTAACTCCAGATGGATTAAAGACTTAAACATAAGACCTAACACTATAAAAACTCCAGAAGAAAACCTAGGTAAAACCATTCAGGACATAGGCAAAGACAAGGGCTTCATGACTAAAACACCAAAAGCATTGAAAACAAATGCCAAAATAGACAAATGTGATCTAACTAAATCCCAGAGCTTCTGTACAGCAAAAGAAACAATCATTAGCGTGAACTGACAACCAACAGAAAGGGAAAAAAATTTTACAATCTACCCATCTGACAAAGGTCTAATATCCAGAATCTACAAACAACAAACAGATTTACAAAAAAAAAAAAAAAAAAAAAAACCCATTCAAAAGTAGGCAAAGGATATGAACAGACACTTTTCAAAAGAAGACATATATAACGCCAACAAACACATGAAAAAATGCTCATCATCACTGGTCGTTAGAGAAATGCAAATCAAAACCACATTGAGATACCACTTCACACCAGTTAGAATGGCGATCATTAAAAAATCTAAAGACAACAGATGCTCGAGAGGATGTGGAGAAATAGGAACACTTTTACACTGTTGGTGGGAGTGTAAATTAGTACAACCATTGTGGAAGACAGTGTGGCAATTCCTCAAGGATCTAGAAATAGAAATTCCACTTGACCTAGCAATCCTATTACTGGGTATATGCCCAAAAGATTATAAATCATTCTATTATAAAGACACATGCACATGTATGTTCATTGCAGCACTGTTTACAATAGCAAAGACCTGGAACCAACCCAAATACCCATCGATGATAGACTGGACAAGGAAAATATGGTACATATACACCATGGAATACTATGTAGCCATAAAAAACGATGAGTTCGTGTCCTTTGCAGGGACATGGATGAATCTGGAAACCATCATTCTCAGCAAACTTACACAAGAACAGAAAACCAGACACTGCATGTTCTCACTCGTAGGTGGGTGTTGAACAATGAGAACATGTGGACAAAGGGAGAGGAGCATCACACACTAGGGTTTGTTGGTGGGGGGCTAGGAGAGGGACAGCGGTGGGTGGGTATGTTGGGGAGGGATAACATGGGGAGAAATGCCAGATATAGGTGATGGGGGATGGAGGCAACAAATCACCTTGCCAACTATGTACCTGTGCAACAATCCTGCATGATCTGCACATGTACCCCAGAACCTAAAGTATTAAAAAAAAAAACCTGTAAAAGTTTGTCATTAGCAAACCTGCCCTCCAAGAAATGCTGCAGGGAGTCTTGCAGGCTGAAATTAAAAGATACGAAACAGTAATTCAAATCTGTATAAACAAATAAAGAGCACTAGTAAATGTTAAGAGGCAGATAGATACAGAAGACTACATAAATGCATTGTTTTTCATTTTAACTATTTTTTCTCCAAGATTAATGGCATTTAGCTAGAATGCTGAAGAAAATAGGAGAGAATACTGAAATTACTAAAATAAGAAATGAAAGACAGGACATCACTACTGACCTTGAGGAAATAAAAATGATTCTAAGGAAGTAGTACTAGGAATGAAGTATGCTAACAGGTTAGATAGATTACGTGAAAATAACAGATTCTCAGAAGGATTTAAACTACCAAAACTGACTGAAGAAGAAATTGATAATGAGAGAAGATCTATAATAAGCAAGGAGATTGAACTGGTAAATAAAAATCTCACAAGAGGATGAGCATCATGGCTCACACCTGTAATCCTAGCACTTTGGCAGGCTGAGGCAGGTGGATTATCGAGCCCAGCCTGGGCAACAGAGTGATACCTTGTCTCAAAAAAAAGAAAAAAAAGGAATCTTACAATGAAGAAAGATGCAGCCCTAGATGGCTTCAGTGGTGAATTCTACAACGATTTAAACCAAATTAAATACATATCTTTCAAAAGCTACCCAAAACATAGAAAAAGAAGAACTACTTTGCAATTCATTCTATAAGGCTAATATTACCCTAATATCAATATCAAACCCAGACAAAGAAGAAAACAGTAGACCGATATCTATATGTATCTACATATAATATAGATATTAATGATACATAATTAATGTATTTTAATACATATTAAAATATATTATATATAATAGCTTTTCTCAGTGTTTTGGAATCACTGTTACAGACAATAATGAGAAATAGAGTATTGTTTAACAAGAGAAACACATACTTACATTTACATGTCATAAAGCTAATTTTGATCGTTGCACAGTAGACAAAGTAGAAGGGGAGGGATTAGAAGACAGGGAAAAGAGTTGATGTATGACAAACCAGAACAGTCATGAGAAATGGGGGAAATGAAAGAAGATTGTTTAAAGAAGTAGTTTGGAAGGTGAGCTCAAAGGACCTGGATATAAGTAAAAAAAGAAAGATGAAATAATTTAAAATTGTAGAAAATGCCAATATTTGTGATAAGGAGAGTATGATAAAGCAAGACATCTTCTTTCTGTCTGTTCTTGGAGATACGTTATTAAGAATATTGGTGATGGTGAAAATTACATTTCAACCCTAATGTTACATGGTCTAAAACATGGATATGAGACATTGACAAAAATCAGAATTCATTTATTCTTTGCTCTTTTCCTATTCTAATTTTTTGATCAATCTACTGTGATTGCTTTAGCTTACTGTGAGTTTTGAGATACTGGTGATTTTGTAACTGCACACTACTCTGTAAGGTGACACTGCAAATGATACCCAGTTTGTTCCCAGGTAGCAAGCACTGCTGAAAGAAGAATACCGTATACACTAAGATGTGAATCCTTCCTTTAGAATGAAGTACTACAACTTCTATTTCTACACATCTCAGTGAACAAATTCCATTTTTCTAATTATGGTCTATATGATAAAAGAAAAGCAGCAGGTGCTAACAGACAAATTAAACCCTTCCCTGATTAGCTTAGCGGTAGAACAATGACAGTGCTTTGATTGAAAAATCACCCAGCCTTTTTTGTGTAATCGCATCCAACTTGTTTTGGTTCTTATTTTGCCATTTCTCTGTCATATATGTCCTATGAAACTGTATAGTCATGTTTTATTTTAATGAGAAGAAATATTTTCAGGATGTATACAGCTGTGCTCTTGAACTTGTGACATTTAAAGGGCAATAGAATGCTAATGTCACTAATAAAACAAAAATGGTTTTATAACAGTCTTCATGAGGACTCTAGTTTCTCCTTATCTTTTAAACTGACTAAATTTGACAACTTAGTTTGGAATGATCAAAATAGAGAATCACTGTGGATTCAAGTAGAAATAACAGTAAAACAAAGACATCCCTTACCTTTCAATAAACAGGTTGTCACTCTCCTTTTCGTGTAAGAGAAAAATCTGTCAGGAAAGAGGTAAAAAAAGTGTGTTTCTCTGAATATGTGGTCTATAATGATTTTTGAATTACTCTGGAAGGAAAGAGGTTGCAATACAAAAATAATCCTTCTCTAGTAATTGATTTTTGTACTTTCATTTGAACACACAGAATTGGTTTCAGGGCTGGTGTATTACAATGTGCCATTGAGCAAGGATATTGATAACTCCAGTACATGAACTCTGTAATCTATCAGTTGCCATTTCTGCCCTCAGAACTTATATTTGGCATGCTAAAACCAGGTCTTTGTAGCTACAGTGACTGTGTGTTCAGAACTAAAAACCAGGGCACTTGGTCTATAAATATAACTGTAATTATATGGGAACACTGGGTAAGAATATTTGAAATGAGGATGCTATAGAAGTTCTAAGACATACAGTTGCTGTAGATGAAGCCTACTTTGGGGAGAAAATATCATTTTTTATTTATTCTTTCATGTATTATCTCAATAAACAGTTGGTGACTGTATAATAGTCACCAAACACTAGAATTGAAAGTTAGGTATGGAACCATGACCAAGAGTCCGTCTCAGATCTTTAGGCACTCATAACGAGACTTCAAAGGCGCAACAAGAATGAGCAAACCCTGTTGGCTTTGATGTTTTCCCCCCACTGGTCTTTCCATGTAAGGAAGGATTTGATCATCATGAAGCATGGCTGTTATGATATGGATGAGAAGTTATAAATAAGCCTGGGAATCATCCAGACAGCAGGGTGGTGCAGGAAGACTCAGAGATGGCTGAAATGGCCATCCTCATCTGTGCCCCAGCATTTCCGTTTGCTGCTCCTGAGGCACTCTCTACTCCTTCTGTGCCCTGCTTTGAGCCTCAGGAGGCTGATCTGCATGGACCAGATTCATGACACCCTACAAGGCACTCTGGGCTTGGCTGATGAGATGCACCAGGAGGACACTGGAGCCCGAGGTCCCAGTGTTCATTCCTGTCTCTGGCCCCTCCATGCAGGGTCATGGAGGGCTGGCTGCATCACGGTCTGTATTCATAACTATCTCTTAGAGCCACAAGCCTCTCTCAAGGTCCTGTTAACCACTTCCCCCGTCAGGTCCAGAGTAACAAAGGCTTCCACTGCTGAAAGTCACAGCGTGCCTCACCATCCCTTGCTGGCTTCCTACGCAGTTTTATAAATGGTCCCTTTATCAAACATTTTTAGTAATCCCATCTGAGTGGATCTTCTCTCTGCAGCCAGGACCATGACTGCTACTTAATGCAAAAATGTAGCAGCTACACTGGCAACAAACCAAGAGTGATCAGACCACCACAGGTGGCACTGCCAGACAAAGAGCCTCAGTCCCTCCAGTGGCCAAAGGGGCTTGCGGTGGAGTCTGGATGCTTGCTGTAGTTGGTCTCATTTATTTATTCATTAGAAAATGATGTTATATAATCGATAATCCACTCGATTTAAAATTATGTTAATAGGTTCCTTGCTACTAAAGAGAACCCTTGATTTTTAATCCCTGTGAAGCTTAGAGAAGACTGTTGTCTTAATCCATTTGTGTTGCTATAAGGGAATACCTGAGACTGGGTGAATTATAAAGAAAAAAAGTTTATTTCGCTCATGGTTCTGAAGGCTGAACAAGAAGCATGGCACCAGCATCTGCTTGGCTTCTGGTGAGGCATCAGGAAGCTTCCACTTATGGTGGGAGGTGAAGGGGAGCTGGCATGTACAGAGACCACAGGGTGGGAGAGGCAGCAAAGGTCAGGGGAGAGGTGCGAGGCTCTTTTCAACACCCACCTCTCAGCAACTAATAGAGCAAGAATTAAGTCACCCCAAAGAGAGGGCATTCATCTACTCATGAGGGACCTGCCCTCATGACTCAGACACGTCCCATTAGGCCTCATTCCAACACTGGGGATCAAATTTCAACATGAGGTTTGGGGAACAGACATGCAAACTATAGAAACTGCATAAGATCCTCTACTAAGTTAATAAATGAAGACTTAAAAATCTCATCATGTGACTTTTACACATACAAAAAACTCCCCTAATCAATATACAATTTGAAATTAAAAGGATGATGAAAATGATTCAGTGGATGTGAGTAGGACAATTTTTCCATTACCACTGCAATTAGTAGTAAGTCTTCCTACAAAAAAGAGGTTTAAAATGCTTCTTCCATCACTATGTAGTAGAGAAGATTGACACTGAGAAAGCTGCTAGCTTGGCAGAAAATACTGGCTCAGAGCAAAGAACTACAGCCACACACAGTCATTTCTGTTGACTAGTGAAGTGGCAGCCAGCACTTTGCAGAGCACGATGAGGGGAGGAAACAGCATCTGAGTTAGATTACTTTCGACCAGGACTATTCTTTGATCAAGTAGGTAAAGTGAGGTTAATACCTCGGAGCAGCAAGTAATCAGAACGCTGAAGTCTGGAGCAGACATGCAGGTTAAGGGAAAAGTGGGTACAGAGAATATGCAAGGAAAGAAGGAAGAATCATCCTCATCTCTATTCTCCTGGAAAACTGACTAAGCATTAGTGAAGACAGTTATAAGCGATACTTGTATAGCATATTATTCTCAGTACAAACTTGCTGTTCACATTTCTAATTTCATTTTCAATAAGTCATTTTCTGGTTTTCAGAAAGTGTCAAGCATTTGTCTAGTTCTTGTTATCTGCAACCTTACAGGCATGTGACCTCACATGCACACTAGTATGTCATTTCAGAAAGGTGATTTATGTCTGCACATGCACTTGGAATCTAGAATCGCATTGCCCTGCGGAGGGGGCCCTGTATCCCCCTCCTTCCTGTCCGAGCTGCACGAACCAGGAGCAGGCCAGAACTCCATCTGGGGTAACAACTTTGCTCCTCTGGGAGTTTCGAATCATGATGCTGAGTCCCTCCGTCTGTGAATGCGGCTGGCATGGAACAGAATGTGGCAGGATGGCCTGCAGAGCATTGGCCTGAACACCTGAGACACAAACATGCAGTTTCCTCTTCCTTCCTCACGACTCATGCATCCCAGTGAAGCTCAGATGACACACTCGACCCATGGCAGACCAAGGACACTGGAGACAACTTGCGAACTAGAAGAGGCTTTTCATGCCACACACTAAATAATACACCAATGAACTCCTGGCTGTTGGAGGGCGAAAAGAGTTTTGCATGACATATTTTGGAGATAGAAGGGGAACTAGGAGTCACTTCTCTTTCTCTAGCCCCTTAGATTTCCCAGGAGAAGGGAGGCAGCATGATGTACCCAATTAATGTAACAAACATAAGGGAGTAGATGTCATTTAGAATTCAGGCAAAAAACAAAAAACCGTAACAGGAAAAAATAATGAACACAGTAAAGCA
Organism: Alouatta palliata; assembly: GCA_004027835.1. Taxonomy (NCBI): domain Eukaryota; kingdom Metazoa; phylum Chordata; class Mammalia; order Primates; family Atelidae; genus Alouatta; species Alouatta palliata. The sequence continues at coordinate 40,460 of PVKV010000803.1, forward strand.
GAATTGCCTTCTTCATACAAACGCCCACAGGTGGACTGTCCAGAGCTGGTGTGGCAGACTCATAGCTCAGGACCCAGGTTCCCTCTACGTGGCTGTGATGGTTAATTTTATATTTCAATTTGGTGCAACATGGTACCCAGTTATTTGGTCCACCATCCATCTGAATGTTGCAGTAAAAGTATGTTTTAGATGTGACTTACATTTGCAATCTGTTGACTTTAAGTTAAGCCATATTATTCTCCACAGTGTGAATTGGCATCATCTATTTAGTTGAAAACCTAAAGAGCAAAGGCTGATGTTTGTTAAAGAAGAAGGAATGTTATTTCTAGACTACCAAAGAGAAATTCTACTTGAATTCTAGCCTTTGGAATAAAGACTGTAAGATCCACTGTTACCTAAATCTTCAGCTTGCAGCTCACTCCATAGATTTTAAACTTGCTAGCATGCGTGGTTGTGAGCCAATTTCTCAAAAATCAATCTCTGTGTGTGCGTGAGACACACATGTTCTGTCTGTCTGGAGAATCCTGACTAACATAGCTGGGATCCACCATTGAAAGCAGCAGCCCTGAAGGTTTCTCCAGTGGGCAGGGCAAGGGGGAAGGGCAAGGGTGATAACATCCTGGTGTTTCCAGCATTGAGAAGGGCACAGACGTGGCCCTGACTTTTTCTGCATGCCCAAGGGTAGCATGTACAATAACCAAATGTCTCTGAGTGCCCAAGCAGCGTTGTGACTGCGTGAGGTGAGGGGCTAAGGCTGTGGACAGCCACCCAGCTGTGTTTAAGAATGGAGGTGCTTCTGGGACCTCTCAGAGACAGTTAATGGCCCATCACCACCCTGCAGAATACCCAGTACACATTGTCCAAGCAGGGAGGACAGATTACTTATAATTTCAATAATGAATGATGTTAGATGATAACCAGGGAAGAAGCAACTCTATCCACACTACCCGCACCCCCTAGCCACACCATATTAATATGGTGAGAGCCAGCTCTGAAATAAGCAAAAGTGGATGGATCACTGACAGAATGATGGTTTAGATAAAGATCAACTTGAAAATCCTGAAAAGACTATTTATCACAAGACATCGAGCTTTAAACCACAAATGGTTGTTGAATGTATCTAATATTTTCACCACTAAATAGAAATGGAGACTCAGATCAATAAGAGAAATGAGGAAAATTGTATGTTACTTGCTTTCTATTTGAGGTGAAATTGACATAAACTTTACCTTTTTAAAGAGACATTTAGTGGCATTTACTAGTCACAATGTTATACAATCACCACATTTGTCTAGTTCAGAAACATTTTCCTCACTCCAGAAGAAAATTCCATACTCATTAAGCAGTCTTTCCCTGTTCTTCCTTCCTCTAGCCTTTGCAACCACCAGTCTGCATTCTTTCTCTGAGGATTTACCTATTATCGATATGCTTCATTTATTGTGGATATTTCTATGTAGGTAGACAATATGTGAGCTTTTTTGGTCTGGCTTCCTTCACTTAACATAGTATTTTCTAGGTTCATCCACATTGTAGCATGTATCAGGACTTCATTTCTTTTAGACATTGAATACTATTTGAATGTATTTACATGCAACAGTTTGTTAATCCATTCATCTATTGATGGGCATTTGAGATGTTCCCACCTTTTAGCTGTTGTGAATATTGTTGCTATGAATATACATCTACATGTATTAAGTATCTGTTTTCAGTTTTGGTGGGGGTGAGGTGGGGTGTATTTACCTCAGAGTGAAATTGCCGGATCATAGGGTAATTCTATGCTTAACTTTTTAAGGAACTGCCAAACTGTTTTCCACATTGCTAAACCATTTTACATTCTAGAAGTTATATGTTAATGTTCCATTTTCTCCACATCCTCAACACTTGTTGTTTTCTGTTTTCCACATTAAAATTAAAATTAATTCTGTTTATTGTAGCTATCTTAGTGGGTGCGGTACCTCATTGTGGTTTTGATTTGAATTTCCCTAATTACTAATGATATTGAGCATCTTTTTATGTGCTCATTGGACATTTACGTCCTTTTCTTTGAATGTTTATATACATACTTTGTTTATTTTAAATTGGGATGCGTTTTTGTTGTTTAGTTGCACGAGTTTTTTTAAATATTCTGGATACTAGACCCTTATTAGAGAAATAATTCATGAATACTTTCCCCTATTCTGTAGTTTGTCTTTTATTTTCTTGAAAATATCCCTTGATGCACAAAATTTTTCAATTTTGATAAAGTCTAATTTCTCTATTTTTTCTTTTGTTACTTGTGCTTTTATTATTACATCAATTAATTTGTTGCCAAATACAGGAACATAAGGACTTACCCCTGTGTGTGTTTTCTTCTCAGAATTTTATGATTTGAGTTTTTATATTTAGGTTATTTATCTGTTTATAGTTGTTTTGCATGGTGTGAGGTAGGGGCCAAATTTTATTCTTTTGCTTGGGGAAACCCAGTTGTCACCACTCCACTTGTGGAAAAGACTTTTCTCTTCCCCTTAGTTAGTTTTTTTTGTTTGTTTGTTTGTTTGTTTGTTCTGAGATGGCGTTTTGGTCTTGTCACCCAGGCTAGAGTGCAAAGGCAAGTTTTCAGCTCACTGCAACCTCCACCTCCCAGGTTCAAGTGACACATTTATGCTACATATTATTTACATCTATTTTATATATTTATAAATCAAATTATAATTATATATTAAATATACACACATTTTATTTTTCTGATTCATTAGAAAGTATGTAGCAGACATAACGTGCCTTTATACTTCAGCATGTATCTCTTACAAAAAAATACATTCTTTTAAATAACTGTAGTTCAGTTAAATAACTGTATTTCAGGTGGCACCTGCCACCATGCCTGACTAATTTTTGTATTTTTAGTAGAGATGGGGTTTCACCATGTTGGTCAGGCTGGTCTCAAACTCCTGATCTTAGGTTATCCACCTGCCTTGGCCTCCCAAAATGCTGGGATGACAAGTGTGAGCCACCATGCCCAGCCTCTTTTCTCATTAAATTGTCTTGGTCTACTTGATGAAAATCAGCAGAAAAATTGTATATTTTTAGGATATTCAAGTTTGGCTGAATTTTATTTCTCTTTTCTATTACAGTTAGGAGGTTGAATAAACAATATCCTAACTGTGGGTCATGATAAGAAAGCTAGAGGAGATTGAAACAAAAACAAAGAGGAAAGGGATGCAAGAGAGAGAGCACCCATTACTCAGCGGTTGCTGCTTCTAGCCTCTCCTGGGCTGTAGCTCTGTTCCTGCACCACATTGTCTTGCCCCACCTTTAACCTTATCATAAGTTCCACTTCACTTACAACTGATAGAACTTGTTTTTTTAATAGAGTTAATGAGTGTCATCTTTAAGACAATATTTTTATCACCCCCTCCCCCCAAAAAATGACAAGATAGAACTGTGCTTGACTTACTACCTTTAATCTATCTCTGGGGATATTTATATGTGACCATACATGAGTCACAGAGAGCACTGGCAAACTCCATAACCCTCCACAAAGTACTGAGGCCAGAAGGGCTCTTGTGAGAATGCAGAGGCTGCTCTGAGCAAAATAAGCCCCAGACCTGCTTTCAGGCAGGGATTCCTAGATTCTTCTTGCCGGTGGACATACCTCCATCAGAGCAGGTACTTGTCACATATGTTCAAGATGCCGGTGCCAGAAATCCTTGATGCAGAGGAACTCACGCCCACCTATCAATGTTGTCCAGAATTTTAATATCCCAGCTTCATCTTTCTGTGTACATAAATTTTGTCTTTGATGACTGGTTATTAAACAATGGGGCAGATTTCGTATGCCTTACATTAAAGGACATTTTTTACTTGATTTATATAAAGTAGTCCTTAATCCTTTTTCCTTGAGAAGACTTTCTTCTTTCCTTTTAACTTTTCCAAAATAACCAAACTTTCTCAAGTTTTTATAAAAATATTTTGTTTTTATATGACTTTTTGGTTTTAAATAATTTCAAACTAAATTTGAAGAGCTTAGACTTTTTGAAAATCCTACAGAAAAGTTGTAAGATTAGATAAATACACCTGGATAGCCTTTGTCAGTCTTACCAATTGTCTATATATTTCCCTATTTATTTTAGTGCTCTCTCTATATATGCATATATACACACACACATATATACCAACATATACACACACACATATACACACACATATACACACACATATATACACACACATATACACACACATACATATATATACATATACACACATATGTGCTATATATGTTCTGTATCTATTTTATATAATTATAAATTAAATTATAATTATATATTAAATATACACACATTTTATTTTTCTGATTCATTAGAAAGTATATAGCAAACATAATGGACCTTTATACTTCAGCATGTATCTCCCACAAAAAGACATTCTTTTAAACAGCACGTAGTTCAGTTATCAAAATTAGGATATGTAGCATTAATGCAGTCCTGCTGTATAATTTCTGGATCAGGTTCAAATGCTGTCCATGGTCTCAATAACGTCTTTAAGTTTTATGCTCTGAGGAATTCTTTCAGTCTGAATCAGGTATTCTTGAATGTATAACCTTCAAAATGTGCCTTCTCCTGTTCTTTTTTTTTTGATGATTTTACAACCTCTCTTTAACTTCTTCCATTGATTTTTTTCGTGACGTTCAACCCCTGCTTATGTGTTGATGAGTGCAGAGTCAAGGCATCTCTCCTGACTTCCACAGCCATGTGTCTGTTCCAAACACGCCTCTCACCATGTAGAAATGAGAATTACTACATGTTTGGTAAATTAATGGATGAATGATTGAATATGTGGATTCCTAAACCATGGGCTCATCAGCTTCATAAATCTATTTCATTCAGAAACATGGATGATCCTTTTATATCCTTCATTTCTACCCCAGATAAGTGATTGCTCCTTCTCCACAATCTGTCTCAGCTGTGCTTCTACTCATCTACTCACTTTTCTTCCCTTTGGTAAGGTTCTAGCCATCCTCCTGGCCTCCCTGCCTCTATTCTCACCTCTTTCTCATCTCCTAGAGTATTCAGGTTTGACTGAATTTTATTTCTCTTTTCTGTTACAGCTAGGAGGTTGAGTAAGCAATATCTTAACAGTGGTTCATGATAAGAAAGCTAGAGGAGATTAAAACAAAGACACAGAGGAAAGGCATGGAAGAGAGAGCACCTGTCACTCACCAGTCGCTGCCTGGGTGGTCTTCACCACTTACAAATATGATTCTGTTTTTTCTTTGCTCAATGTTTTTATAGAGAAGATTTCTCAGGAGAAAAATTTAAATCCGTTATGATGGTGACCACACCTGGTGGTCATTTGCTGCTCCTTTCCAGTTGCATTTTAATCTAGATATCGTAGATGATTTTAGAGCTCAGATTATGTCAACCTGTCCAGGTTGTTGTTAAGAGACACGAAAGTGTGAGTGGTCAGGATCAAAAGAGCTTTGATCCCCAGCGTGGCCATCCAGAGGGACTGTGAAGGTACACTTAGAGCATGTACTTCAAAGGATCAGAAAATTGGGGAGTACAAATTCAGCCAAAAAGCCAGTGTGGTGGGGAAAAAGAGGTAGGCAGGTGTCCCAGCTGCAGGCAGAAGGTCGCAGTGAGGACTCTAAACCAAGTGATGTGTAGAAGTTTACATAGAAAGGCGGCGGGCATTGGGAAAGTCTATCCTCAGACAGTGGAGCTCAGTCTTAGGCAGGGTCCAGGTGCAGGTAGATACCAGGTAGACAATGGAAAAGCCGTGGCAGCTGCTAGATGCTCAAAGCAAGATGGGATCCTAGTTCCAGAGGCCAGTGTTACTGGGAAGCTTACTTAAATAAAACGTAGGCATAAGGAAAAAGACAGAAGCCAGGTAGTAAACTGGGTTGCAAGACTGGAGAGGACTTTGAGGTGAAAATGATTAGACGCCAAGTGCTAGATTTTTGAGCTCTTTAAATTTTTCTTGGTCAGGGATGCTGTAGACTGGATGGAGGTCGATCCTCCAATGGGAGCCTGGTATCTGAAGTGAAATAGCGCAGGACTGAGCAGGAACTGAGAGCATGGGGTTACATCCTCTAGATCATTCTTAAAAGGGCCCACTCCTTTACCAGTAAAATCCTCCCTGCTTCCCTTTCCCGTCTTATAAGCCAACCTGTGCTGCATTAGATATTGAAATAATCGTTTACGACTGTGCTTTATTAAATATCTTTCAAGGCAGATTAAATCAGTATCCTGCTGATTTGAAAATGAAAGCTTTTAAAGTAATCTTGGAAGAGGCTTTTAATTGAATATGTGATAGAAAATTAACAAGTGAAAATCTATTGTTTCAGCCACATCTTACTGACATTTGTTGTTAAAATTGAGACATCTCAAAGTAGCTGATTTCACAGAGCTTCAATTCTTTTAGTGTCTTTAATCATTCCTTTTAAAGTGCTGGAAAGGAAAAAGAAATGTGTTCTGGAAAATTATAAAATAATAAAGACTCTGTGAAAATACCTGCTGTTGAAATTCAAGAGCACACTTGGACAATTTAAACAAAATAAAATTAGTGGTTCCAGATGGCATTAAATGCAGTGCTTCAGGTGAATTAACTAAGGAACATATTCAACTACTAAAGGTTATTTTTAGAGTACAAAAATGGAGACCCAGGAAGGTATTAGAACATCAGAAAATGGGAAGTAGGATACATCTTTTTTAAAAGGAAAGAATAACCATGGTAATTATCCTAAATGTATAATTCTTATTAATGTTATAGAAAATAGTAAGATAAAATAGTTCAGAAGTCTGAAGTCTGTTGGATCTATGAAAAGTAAAATTCATCAGTTTTTAAAGGTTGGTAATAATTTTTCTGGAGGAAATTTTGCTTCCCCTCATTCATTTGCACTCTTGCCTGCCTGTGATTCCAGCACCGTCCCCATCTTTTGCTTTGCCATTTCTATTTCTTTGTTGCTCAGAATTTCTTCCCTTTCTTTGTTACCTCTGTCTTTCTCTCTAAATATAATCCTTCTCTGCCTTAGGTAATTGTCAGTGTTCAGTGAGACAGGGTATGAAATACCTGCAGCACAGAGCCCACACATCATTCTCAATTAGGTGTTGATTTTTTTTTTCTTTTTTGAGATGGAATCTTCCTCTGTCACTCAGGCTGGAATGCAATGGTGCAATCTCGACTCACTGCAACCTGTACCTCCCAGGTTCCTCCAATCCTCCTGCCTCAGCTTCCCAGGAGGCTGGGATTACAGGCATGTGCCACCCCATGCCCAGCTAATTTTGTATTTTTCGTAGAGACGGGGTTTCGCCATGTTGGCTAGGCTGGCCTTGAACTCCTGGTCTCAAGTGATCCACTGGCCTGGGCCTCCCAAAGTGCTGAATTACAGGTGTGAGCCACCGCACTTGTCCCTACCTGTTGATTTTCTCTTCTGGGATCTTTACTTCCCTTTCCTTCCCAGCCTTAGTTCTGATTCTCTGCTGTACTCAGTTTGGTTTACTCTCTACCCTCCAAATAGGAATTTCAGTTTTCTAATTCTGTGAAGTCAGTTCATCAAACATACACTGAATAATCACCATAGTGAAGACACTAGGATAGGAATTACGATGGACATAAGAGTGTGAGAGTCACTCTACCTATTAAGAGCCCACAGTCTGTGCATCATCCCAGACTTGGAAAGGCTGCTTCTTGGCTCAGCTCTCACCCTCTCCCATCTCAGCTCACTGCAACCTCCACCTCCCGGATTCAAGCCATTCCCCTGCCTCAGACTTCCGAGTAGCTGGGACTACAGGCGTGCATCAAAACACATGGATGGGGTTTCTCCATGTGGATCGGGGTGTTCTCAAACTCCTGACCTCAGGTGATCCGCCTGCCTTGGCATCTCAAAGTGCTGGGATTACAGATGTGAGCCACTGCGCTTGGCCAGGTATAATTGTGTTGACCTACAAAAGGGACTTCTGTTTTACATCTTGGAAAACTCTGTCCAGAGGGACATATTATATCATTAATTTACCATAACTGGTAGCATTGCTTTATCGTGTTTATGCATCTAATTTCTTCAATTAAATTGGCAGTCTTCCTGTCGATATAGACTGTAGTTTAGGCTTCTTTGTACCTTGTAACACTACCCACATGGTCCTGTCTGCTATGTATAAGGTACAATTCCAAATAAAAACAAACTACCATTTATCTAGAACTTTTCATATGTAAGGTACAGAGGGGATACAAAAGAAACTGAGCGTATTAATCTGTTTTTCTACTCCTATAAAGACTGAGTAATTTATCAAGGAAAGAGGTTTAATTAACACACAGTTGAGCATGGCCCTGGAGGCCTCAGGAAACTTACAATCATGGCAGAAGGTGAAAGGGAAGCAAGACATCTTCTTGACAAGGAGGCAGGAAGGACAAGTGCTGAGCGAAGAGGGAAGAGCCCCTTATAAAACTGTCAGATCTTGTAAGAACTCACCCACTAACCTGAGAACAGCATGGCAGAAACCACACCCATGATTCAGTTACCTCCACCTGGTTTCTCCCTTAACGTGTGAGGATTATAAGGATTATTATTCAAGATGAGATTTGGGTGGGAACACAAAGCCTAACCATATCACTGAGTTTCAGAAAAGTTTACCATCTTGAGTAGTTACTTGTTTGATAAAGACCAGAGGCAGGACTGGGTGCCAACTTCTCTACATCTCTGCACCAGGCTTTTCACAGCAGCAAAGAATTTCTGCAAGAGTGTTCACTTTATAGAGGCTAGGAAGTTACCCAAATAAATATAACACAAATAACTACAATGATGATGTTTTCTGGCATATTGATTATAGCAGACAATAGTTTTGCACAACAAAAACAAAGGAAAAAACACTTTGTGCAACTTTGATAACTAACAAGTTGGTCAGACCATAGGGAATTATGGGATGGGCAGTTCCTGGGGTCAGAGACCAGCATACCCACTCCACCATAAGCTGTTTGATTTGGACCAGATTACCTACTTCATTGGAGCCTTAATCCATCTGGTGGAACCCACTACTGTGTGTGCAAATTAAAGTGTTTATTTTGTCCCTATTTCCATGAAAACAAGATCACATTTTACCAAAATCACCACTTTCATTTGTCTTTTAATGTCACCTAAATACGAAATTCCTTATTCTGAGAGATATTTTCTGTCCCAGTTTTTCAGTCCATTCTTTTACTGCTATAAAGAGATATGTGAGACTGGGTAAATTATAAAGAAAAGAGATTTAATTGGCTCATGCTTCCACAGTCTGTACAAGAAGCCTGGAAGCATCTGTTTCTGGGGATGCCTCAGAGAGTTTTACTCATGGTAGAAGGCAAAGTGGGAGCAGGAACTTCACATGGCCAGAGCAAGAGGAAGGAGGGGGGAGGTGCTACACATATTTAAACAACCAGATATCATCAAAACTATAGCAAGAACAGCACTTGGGAAATAGATAAACCATTAGAAACTGCACCCAATCACCCTCTACCAGACCCTACCTCCAACACCGGTGATTACAATTTGACGTGAGATTAGGGTGGGGACACGAATGCAAACCATATCATTCTGCCCCTGACCCCTCCAAAATCTCATGTTCTTCTCACATTGCAAGATACAGTCATGCCTTCCCAACAGTCCCCCAAAGTCTTAACTCATTCCAACATTATTAACTCAAAAGTCCACAGTACAAAGCCTCATCTTAGTCAAGGCTAGTCCCTTCTGCCTATGAGCCTGTAAAATAAAAAACAAGTTATTTACTTCCAAAACACAATGAGGGTATAAGCATTGTTTAAATACTCTCATTCCAAAAGAGAGAAATTGGCCAAAAGAAAGGGGCTACAGGCTGTATGCAAGTCTTAAACCCAGCAGGGCAGTCATTAAATCTTAAATCTTCAAAATGACCTCCTTTGACTCATGTTCCACATCTAGGGCATGCTGGTGTAAGGGGTGATCTTCCAAAGCCTTGGGCAGTTCCATGCACCAGTGTGACTTTGCAGGGTTCAGCCCCCATGGCTGCTCTCATGGGTTGGCATTGAGTGCCTATGGCTCTTCCAGGCACAGGGTACAAGCTGCCAGTGGATCTACCATTCTGGAGTCTGAAGGATGGTCGCCTTTCTCTTACAGCTCTACTAGACTGTGCCCCAGTAGGGACTCTGTGTAAGGGATCCAACCCCACATTTCACCTCTACGCTGCCCTAGTAGATGTTCTCCATGAGGGCTATGCCCTTGCAGCAGGCTTCAGCCTGGATATTCAGGCCTTTCCATACATCTTTTGAAATCTAGGCAGAGGCTAACAAGCCTCGTCTCTTACATTCTATGCACCTACAGGCTTAACACCATGTGGAAGCTGCCAAGGCTTATGGCTTTCACCCTCTGGAGCCATGACCCTAGCTGTACCTGAGCCCCAGTTAGACAAGGCTGGAGCTGGAACAGCCTGGATGTTGGGAGCAATGTCCAAGGCTACACAGGTCAACAGAGCCCTAGCATGGCCCATGAAACCATTCTTCTCTCCTAGCCCTTTGGGTCTATGATGGGAAGAGCTACCACCAAAATTTCTGAAATGCCTTTGAGGTCTCTCCATTCTCTTGGCTATTAAAATTCAGCACCTCTTTGCATACATAAATTCCTGAAGCCAGATTGGATTCTTCCCCAGAAAATAGGTTTTTATTTTGTACCACATGGCCTGGCTGAAAATTTTCCAAACATTTACCTTCTGCTTCCCTTTTAAATATAAGTTCCAGTTTTAGGCCATTTATTTGCTCATGCATATGAGCATAGGAAGTTAGAAGCAGCTAGGTCACATCCTGAATGCTATGCTGTTTAGAAATTTCTTCCACCAAATACCTGAAATTATCACTGTCAAGTTCAAAGTTCCACAGATCCCAAAAGGAGGGGAACGATGCAGCCAGAATCTTGACTAATGCACAACAAAAGTTACCTTTACTACAGTTCCCATAAGTTTCTCATCTTCATCTTAGAGCTAATCAGCCTGAACTTCATTGTGCAATCGCTAACAGCATTTTGGTCACAACAATTTAACAAGTCTCTAGGAAGCTCTACATTCTTCCAACTTCTGCTTGTTACCCAGTTCCAACATCACTTCCACATTTTCAGGTATGTTTACAGAAATGTTCCACTTGTCAATACTAATTTTTCGTGACATTTCATTCTTACAGTATTATAAAGAGATATCTGAGAATGGAAAATTTATAAAGAATAGAGGTTTAATTGGCTCATGGTTCCACAGGCTGTACAGAAAACATGGAAACATGTGCTTCTGGGGAGGCTTTGGGGAGGGGTGGGTGCTGTACACTTTTAAGCAATCAGCTGCTGTGAGAACTCAGCCATGAGAACAGCATTAGTGGGACAGTGCTAAACAATTAGAAACTGCCCCCGTGATCGAATCTCCTCTCACCAGGCCTCACCTCCAGTATTGAGGATTACAATCTGATATGAAGTTTGGGTGGGGACACAGATGCAAACCATAGCACTCAGGAAGTGTCAAATAATTAAATTTGGCCTAAAGCTGCCTCTGTACATAGTGAAATGCAACCTAACTCAGTATATATACACAACACAACCTAACTTAAGAGTATATTTTTGTAACAAATAGTTGAGTTTCAGTCAATCACAGCAGCTGAGAATCAGCCAATTACAGGCTGCCAACTGATCAGACCATGTCCGTATAAGGCAAATGCTGGAGCCATTACCAATCAAGCAGCTTCCCTATGTCACTTCCCTTTTCCGTTTATAAATACTACCAGCCCACGATCCTAAATGCAGCTATGTGGACCTCTGCTTGGTTAGGGTGCTGCCCAATTTATAAGTAGTTATTTGCTCATATAAGCTCTGCTAAATTTTATTTGTCTAAAGTTTTTTATTTAACAGGAGTAATCAGAAACACTGACATAATTATGACACAGTTGTTGGAAGGGAATTAATTAAACTGTGTGGATTGGGAATGGTGTTCATTATGCATGTTTGGTAAATGATGATAGCAATACAATAAAAGTTAAATTTAGAGATGTAGGAAGAGATGAAAGATGCATATAGTAAAAATATAATTAAATAGTGCCAGTACAAAAACTGTAACAAAGAAAGATCATGTTTGCCAATGTATTCAACCTATTAAAAAACAAATAACAGACATGAACAATTTGTATTTAGTGTTATAAAACTTTTGAACGCTAGAGTTTTAGATAGTTTAACAACTCTACTACTATAATTTTGTTATAAAAGAGATATGAGTTATTATATTGGATTTTAAATGTTAGATGTGAAGGACAAAATTGTTCATATTTCTTCAAAAGTATTAGCTTTCTTGTTTAGTAAGGCAGGAGTAATGTGGTTTGCCTAGATAAAAGAAATATTGGTGCTTGACAATTTTAGCAACTGTCAGAAATTTAACTAGATATAGTGAAATATGAATATTTGCAATGAAATATTAGATTATTTCAATATCATCTAATTTTTTGTTATGTTTAAACCATCACAAACACAAAGATTCTTGTAATTCCTTTTAGCTTCTGATAGTGCTTTTGAGATTTATCACTGTTGTTGTATTCATAGTAACTGGTCATTAGTGGGAATTCAGTTTCTTGATAATATTTGAAGGAGAACTTTGAGTTGGCTTTTAAAACACAACATGGCTAAAATACACTATTTAAAAGCATATGGGAGGCTGTCTAGGAGACAGCTACAACCATGCCTGTTGTCACTGGTTATGGGTTCTTGTCTTACTTTTCTGGGGCTGCTATAACAAAATACCACAAAATGGGAAGCTTATAAACAACAGGAATTTATTTCTCACAGTCTGCAGGCTATGAAATCCTAGATGAAGGGACTGGCAGATTTGACGTCTGAGGAGGGCCCACTTTCTGGTGGACAGATGGTGCCTTTTCTCTGCATCCTCACAATGGAATGGGTAAATCAGCTTCCTTGGACCTCATTTTTAGGGCTCCAATTACCTCCCAAAGCCTGAATCTTCTAATATAATTACCTTGGGGGTTAAGATTTCAACATGTAAATTTTGGGGTGGCACAAATATTCAGATCATAGAAGTCCTTTTGATGACATAGAGCAAGGATTGTCAAACGGCAGCCTGCAGGCCAACCTGGAACTGCTGCAAGTTTTTGTAAATAAAGTAGTTTTGGAACATGGCCATGATCATTCCTTTATATATCATCTGTGGCCCTTTTTGTACTTTATTGGCAGAGTTGAATAGTTATGACACAGACTGCATGGCCAGCAAGCCTGAAATACTTACTACTTGGACCTTTCCAGAAAGTTTGTCTGCTCTGATGTGGAGGATGGTAGTGGAAGGATACCATTTTTCGCTGTCCCGCATCCAATTTTTCTTTTCCTGGTAATAGCTCCTGTTTTCCCTTTGGAACCAACCTCCTACATCCCAGTCCTGTTCTTTGATTCGTCCAATTCTGCTCCAGCTCCGGGAAAAAGCACCCGGCCCTACCTTGGACAATTACAGTTCAGGAAGGGACACTTTGTTTACTTTGGGCCAATTCGGTACCTTTGATAATGGCGTTTTTGATCAATTAAGAAGGATTTTTTTGTTTGATTGTTTTCAAGGTTGAAAGGTAACTAGACTGCCACTGTATTAAGGGAGGCTGCCTAAGAATAAAGATAACCAAAGGAAATGAGTCAAGTGCTGAAGAGAAAGAGATAGAGAGGGTGGTGGAACTGTGTACCTCTGTCTCTCTCTCTGTGTCTGTGTCTGTCTCTGTGTTTCTATCTCTATCTCCAAATCTCTCTCTCTCTCCGATGGTCAAAACTGAGTGTTAACTTGATTGGATTGAAGGATGCAAAGTATTGGTCCTGGGTGTGTCCGTGAGGGTGTTGCCAAAGGAGATTAACATTCAGTGGACTGGAAGAAGCAAACTCATTCTTAGTCAGGGTGGGCACAAGCTAATCAGTTGCAAAATAAAAGCTGGAAGAACAATATGGAAGGAGTAGACTTGCTGAGCATTCTGGCATCCATCTTTCTCCTATGCTGGGTGTTTCCTGACCTCGAACATTATCCTTTAAGTTCTTCAGCTTTTGGACTCTTGGACTTATACCGGTGGTTTGCCAGGGGCTCTCAGACCTTCAGACAGAGACTGAAAACTGTGCTGTTGGCTTCTCTACTTTTGAAGTTTTGGGATTCGGACTGGCTTTCTTGCTCCTCAGCTTGCCGACAGCCTATTGTGGGACTTCACTTTGTTATCATGTGAGTCAATACTTCTTAATAAACTCATATATGTCTGTGTGTATATGTATATATATATATATATATATATATATATATATTTCTCTAGAAAGACAGTCTATCTAAAATATATATATATATATTTGTTATGTGAGTCAATACTTCTTAATAAACTCATATATATATAGTTCTCTAGAAAGACAGTCTATCTAGAATATATATCTATATCTATATATATATCCTATTAGTTCTGTCTTTCTAGAGAACCCTAATACTCTATCTCTATCTCTATCTCTATCTCTATCTCTGTCTCTGTCTCTGTTCCGTCTCCATCTCTATCTCTGTCTCTATCATCTCTGTCTATGTCTCTAAGTCTACCTATCTATCTAAAGCCCAAATCTTGATATTATACCTTGTGTTGGGGCATAGAGTTCAGCCATGCTGAACCCCTCACCAATCTAAATCCAGCTTTAGGTCAGGTGTTGATCCCTCCCAAGTAAATAATTCCACTTGGTAAAGTTACTAACAGTCATTGAACTGTATACTTGAAATAGATGAATTTTCTGATATGTAAAACATGGTTCAATAAAGTTGTTTTTAAAAACAGGCCCAAAAGATAAAAATAGGGTCAAAGCAAAATCAACCACAATGCCTATAAAATGATTGTTTTATTAAAATAATTGTTTCTAGTGAGTAGCAAGTACACAGTATTAATAATATTATAATAATATAAATGGTAATATATTATAAAATAACTGTATTTGACTATAAATGGTATATAATCATTATGTTTGACTATAAATGGTATATAATCATATCACTATTTATAGTCAAATACATATATGTATTTGGTCTATTATTATATACTATTTATAGTCAAATACAATACATGTGGATTACTTGAATTCTAGTTAAGGAGAAACAAACTATAAAAGTCATTCTTGGGATAATTGGAGTAATTTGAGTATGGTTGGGTATTAGATGGCATCATGGAAGTATTTTTAACTTTCTGATATATAGTAATGATACTGAATGTTATGGGAAAATGTACTTGTTAGAGTAAGTTGAAGTATTTAGAATAATAGGATAATTTTAAAAACTGGTCATTTACAATATTTAATTGTTATGTAACACTCGACTGATTGCAAGATACATTGCTATTTTTTATACCTGAAACAGAGAAAAAAATGCTGCTAATAAGAATGACACAATGCTTTCACATTAAAACAAAACAAAACAAGCAAACAAACAAACAAAAACACAAAGGAAATAAAGGAAAGTCCAATTGGGAAGATGTGATCTGAATCCTCCTGCCTTTTCATCCATTGTGAGTGGTGTGAAAGAAACGAAAAATAATGGAGTTTGGTGAGGTAGTCAATTTTCAGGATCAAATGCATTCTACTAATGTAATGTTTGTTTTATATCATGATGTCTCATTGACAATTATTATTGAATAGCATTGCTTTAAGGGATGTACCAAGAGTTGAGCTGTGCAACACACGTGGTCAGGGTGCCAGGAAAGGTGCAATTAGCTGAGTGAAAGAAACTTGAATGGGCAGGTGACTTGGAAATCATATTGGATGAATGCCCGTGACACATACAAGCTACACATAATGAGTAGAATCAAGATGCAATGTCTGGTTTCTGGAAAATTTTGTGCTAGTGTGAACAACACTATCCAGGAAGATAGTGAGCCAAGAGAGAGGATGCCATCCAGGGAAGAGGTTCGGGAGAGGAGTGGCTGCAGAAAGTCATTTGGGGGCCATGGTCATAATCCAGGTGAGAGGATTGGGAAGTAGGGTAGAGCTGTGCATGGGGCTAATGAGAAGTTGGCAGAGTGTGGACAGGTTTGAAAAAACATCTATTGGTTTTTGAACTTAGAGGAAATGTTGTTGCTGGCTACCTAGTTTCTTACACAAGCACCTGGGTGGACGGAGGATTCACCTACTTTGATGAGGGTATTGAGGGAACAGGATTAAGGAGGAGGAAGATCGGGTCATGAAAGCATAGGGTGAGAGGAGAAAGGCTGAGGTCTGAGGTCTGAGGGCTGAGTATTGTCAAAGTTTCGTGGTGAAACAGAGAACATATCATGAATGAAGACAGAAACAGCTGCCAGAGTGGAATGTTACCTGAGCATGGGCTGTCATGTAAAGACCAGAAGCTGTGAGTCTTTAACTGTGTTAAGGCTAATAAGAGATTAGAAAGAATAATATGCTAATGACCTTGCCATATCATGACAGTTTCCCCAAAATTATTTAAAATAATTAAAAACTTGGTGTTTATCAGAGGGCAACAGTATAATTATGTCCAATTAAGGGTGTCAGTCAAACCTGTGATATGATTTTCTTGATAATATGAAAGGACAGCTTTAGGCTGTATGAAGTACTGTATTTTAAAAGCACATTTAAGACATATGACACAATGGGGTTATCTTCTCTTCTGCTTCTTTGTTGCTTTATGGAATGAGATGACCTGGAATGGAAGAACAGCAGATTATTTACAGGGATGATGATCTCTGGCTGTTGAAAGGGCTGTTTGACCTGTACCAGCAAAATATTTAGCAGTTTTGCCTCAGTTTACCCTGTAGCATCTAAAATGTCAGTGAAATCCTGCTTTTCAACAACTATTTCGAACATGTCCATGGATTTCCCAGCAAAGAATATCATACAGGGGATATTCTGAGCTTGGAGTAGTGCTTAGGAGGAGTGGGGAATGAGTAGGGAATGTAAGCACTACATTTATTTAAAACCAGGGAACAAGCTAAAAAGCAAAGAACTTATCTAAAAAGCAGCCTCAAAGAAGTTTTAAGAGTCAGTGAAAATATAATCTAAACTCTCACACCCTTGAAAGTGGAGATGCTGGTATTTTTAGAGATGATGTAGATGTCCAGAAGGATCCTTACTGAAAATAGTGGCTGCAGTGAAAATAGTGGTGAAAATAGACCTTCACCTGCACCTGCATAGGGCCTGATGGAAGGCAGTGCTCAACTCCCAACATGTGCCCGTGGGCACCACCCCATGGGCTTTTTGGACACCTCCCACACTTGTCAAAACACTGTGCCTCATGTTAGAGTATATTTGTGTTCATATGTCGATTATTTTAAAATTCCTGAAAGGTCAATCTTAGTTAATTTTAATAAAAAAAAACTATTTTCTAAATGTTAGTCATAAACACAAGTGTAGTGCATGTCTCTTTTATATTGAGTAAACATCTCTATTACCATTCTGCTTCTCTGTGTGAAAAAGCTCTGTTTTTGGATGTACAGCAGCTGGCTTTAATCCATTTAACGAAAGATACATGAGACGTTCGCTGGCAAAGAAAAATATCTGCAGTGGATGCCAATTATTGTGCCTTTACTTCTTCCAAAATGGGGCACTGATTGCCAATTCTCGTGATAGGATGGGGCTTTCATGCCATTACCCACTCAAGCTTCTTTCTGAAAGCCTAAATACCGAATCCTTTTTCTAGTTAAGAAAATCCTTTTCCTTTTCTTTACCAAATCATTAAAAATTAATACTATTTTTGTCTTTTAAAAAGTTATAAAATGAAATATTTTCTCTAATGCTGCCTATAGAGAAGCTGAAACTACTTCAAAATAAGGTTTATTGGCTTTCAAAAGGGGGGAAAATACTGTACATCATTCCTGCTTAGCTTCTTCAGGAGGCAGCTCAGGCTGGATTCTAAGGTGGGGTTGTCTGTGTTCCCTGGTAAAAGGAACTTTAAAATGAGCTAATGATAAAATAAGGCGGACTGTGGCTCATTGATATTAATTTGAAAGCTCTTTTCTTTTTATCTGGAGGTCAGCGAAGAAGAAATGATTGTTTAGGAAAGGCATTAAGGTAGTGCAGTCTACATCCATAAGCAGAAGCGATTTCAGACCCGTAGATTGGCTGAGAGCTAATTGATTTGATCTACATCTTACTCTGTGTGTGTTTGAAACCATATCTCTTGTGTGGCTCATAAGCATTTGAAAGACCTCAACTTGACATTTTCTTAACCTCAAGTAATTAACCTCATCTGTCCAGTTCTGGTGTATTTAGATACCAATGTCAAAAAAATGCTAATGACTCTCTGGCATTGCAGTTTGTGCTTATGTAAAGGAAATTTACTTATCTTCAAGATTATAAAAGTTCATTAGGAGAAACAACAATGGCCATTTGTCTCCTCCAGGGAAAATGTTTTGTAGTGCTGAAGGAAGATTTCTGAAGAAATCCTGAAGGTTTTCAAGTAGTACATATGGCCACATCCTTTAAAAGTTAATTTTAGTCTATTACTTACATTTAAAAAGAGAATACGACTGGATGGTCCATTATCTCTGTCAGTTAACATGCAAATGGTATCAGGCAGCATGTTGTGGAAACTTCATGCACTTATTCCTTCATCCACCCACCAATTCATCTATTCATCCATCCATCCGTCCATCCATCTGTCCATCCATCTGTCCATGGTCTGTCCATCCGTCTATCCATCTGTCCACTCTTCCATTCATCCGTCCGTCTGTCCGTCCATCCATCCATTCATCCATCCATTCATCCATCCATCCATCCATCCATCCATCCATTTGTTATTTTACTTATTCAACGAACATTGAAAGCTTTCTATGCACAGATATTTTTGTTAGTTTCTGGGTGCAAAGAAAGTAAAGCACACATCTTACAGTTTGGTGGGGAGATAAACATAAACAGACAATTATAATGCAGTTTAATTCTAGGAAACTATATGAAATATATGGAATACCCAAGTCAGTAACGTGTGAACATGAGGAGGTCCTGTTCTGCCTAAATCCCATCCAAAAAATTGATTTAAAGAAATAATATTTTGTTTTCCCCAAGACAAAGTAAAGCATGCATGTAGGGCACACCCACTTACTATATTTATAGGTTCAGTGGGTGGGGACATTTTGTGTATACTGAACATGAACATTGCCTCTCAACTCTTAGATTAATAGAAATCATGATGAATAAAACTGATAACAAAGTTGGAAAGCATTTTATGGATTTAAAAAGAGATTTAACATTTAGCCTTGGAAACTTAGGACTCATATGAAATTTATTTATAATGGGTTATTTATGGCAATAGACATTTTTACACAGTGGTTTTAATTAAGGATGTGTGGTATTAGGAAATAAAACTGTCAATTTTGCTATCATAAAAGAACACAAAATTCAAAGATATGCCTTTAGATAAGAAATTATATCCCCAAAGCAGAAATCTACCACTGTGAAATGTGTTCAATATTAGAAAACACTCCATAAAAGAAAGCAACATATTTCAAGCAGCATATTGTAACTGATGACAGTTAAAAGTAAAATGCTCAGGAACCTTTTTTTAGAATAAACATATGTTCTTTTTCCAGCAAAAAGCATCCAGTCTTTACCACTCCATAGAAAATCCTGCCATTTTGTGGGCTTTCAGAGAGAATGGCATAAAAATAGATTATAAAATGGCAGTTCCACACCAAGCCTCAAGATTTTAGATTTTTATTGCCATAAATATTTATGGTGAAGAGCACAATTAATTATGCTTCGTGAAACTGAAATAGTTACCTACATAAAATTCAGTCCCTGAGATTTCATTTAAGCATATTTAAGCATACATAGGCTTTATTCCTCAGCAGGCTACATTCTTCTGCCTCCAAAAGTTACCGAATTCTGGAAGCATTTTGGAAACCGCAATTATATAGCAAAGTCACCTAAATGGATTATGCCTGAAGTTGATAATTCAGTTGTTAAATGTGTATTTATATCACACAAATGTCACTATTTTCCTTTTTTTTTTTTTTGCGTCAGGTACTCTCCTCCAGGGATTGGAACATAGACCATATTACTTTGTATTTTTTCATGCAGGAAAACTTTAATTAGATATAATGAGTTTGATCAATGAATAATTAACTTCTATTAAAGTTAAGTAGATTGCCTGACCTGGCCACTCTATTCTGAATTTAATCTGGTGGACGTCTGATAATTAGTGTTAAAGGAGTTGGTGCCAGAGGCGATCCTTCTCAGTCTTCCCACTGAACAGAGTTGAGTCAGCCAAAAAGTTCATTTTAGAGTCAACTTTACAGGGCTCAACAGACCATTGTGCATAATTTTACCAAGAAATTTAACCTGCAATAGGCAGATCGTGCTATTTGCATCTGGGAGGCGAGAAATCTTATGGAGACAATAGGAATCCTTAGTCGAGCCCCTTTGAATTCCATGTGGGCCTATTTCTAGTGATCTGAAATTTTAGGGCACACTTTCAAGTGTCACTAAGCAATTATTGATACACTTTTTCATATATTCATTTTTATTTTATTTCACACCTATCATGAACTGGCAATGTGCTGTTTGCTGGGCATAAAAATATGAACTAAACCTAATGCCATTCTCTGAGGAGCTTATAGTATGATACTCAAGAAGAAAGCATCAACATGTAAAATGCAGTGTGAAAATGCTGTATTAAAGGTTTGTAAAATGCTGAGGAAGCATAGCACACGCAACCCCTAACCATACCTGGATGAATAGTAATGAACAATCTGAGCCTTTACCAATATGTTTTTCTAGCAACACTTAATCCCATGAATGTAAGAGTGGGAGGAGATTGGGATAGGCAGTACTGTGAGGGGATGTGGAGGTGTCTTAGACTTCAGATGATGCTTATGAGTGTTGCACTTAGAAAGTATTTCTCACGTACGTATTTGATCTTTTGTTCTCAATTATGAGTTAATTAATTTTTTTATTTTTTTATGTTTTTATTTTTTAATTATACTTTAAGTTCTGGGGTGCATGTGAAGGTCGTGTAGGATTATTACATATGTATATACACATGCTATGGTGGTTTGCTGCATCCATCCCCCGGTCACCTACATTAGGTATTTCTCCTAATGTTATCCCTCCACTATCCCCCCACCTTGCTATTTAAAAATTAACTGAGTAATTACAACATACCTGGTGATACTGAAGGTAAACGCAAAAATAAAATAAGACATAGATCCTTCTTTTTCTCTTATAATTCACTATAATGGTATAAGTTACTGCTAGTAACATGAAAACTTTATTTTGGACAAATTGAAGTACTGAGTTTTGAGAAGCCCTGACTTTTCCTAGTGTCTGCTTTGCATATCTACTAGAATTTAAATAAAAGTAAGAATGCTAAACAAATATAAATTTGAGGGCAGCAAATAGATTTATATTTTTAATGTTTGTGCTACTCATTATTCACTAACTTTAATACATCCATAAAAGTTACTTCTGAGGATATCTATAATATTCTTTCATAAAACAGCTACCAGTTATTAATACAGAAGATATAAGTTTTATACCATCTCACTGATCATTCATAACAATCATACGAGGCAGGTATGTTATTTTGTTTTAAGATCAGGAAGTGGAGGTGTTGTGCCAGACCCCGTATCAACTCCAGTAGGAATAACCATGTGTCCAAGAGGCTACAGAAAGGACTCCGTGGATGGCAGACAGGTTTTAATGGGGAGACTTTCAAATAGGGCAGTCTAGTGGTGGTGGGCTGGACAGGAACACCACTGCTGTTGATTAAAAGCATGCAATGTACATAACATTTTCACATAGTATCCTTCACCTAGCTACCTTCATATAACCCAAAACAAAGAGCCTTGATCACCTACATGGCCTGTGTTCCATGGGATGGGTCAGGGCTTTGTATTTCTTTATAGATAAGGAGTGGGGTTGTAGGCTGGCCAATCCTGGATTCTTTAGCTAAGACTTTGAACCGATAACTCTTCTTAGACCATAGAGTCGTTCTCAGGGTGTGCTTCGCTTATGGCTGTCAGATGCCTCTGCCATACAGGAGGCCTCGTTCAATAACTTGTTCAAGATTATGTATTGAGTAAGTAAAATCATAAGTGCTCAAAGCAGAATATGTCTGAAATTAAAGGTAATAATCTTCTCTATTAGGGATAATGTGATGATATAATTAATTTTACTAATCAGGACACTTGTGAAAGGGATATTATTAATAGCTACTTAATAGTCACTCTGGGAAAATTGGTATAGACCAATATTGTTCAGATCCCTGGCACCCTGGGCCATCTAGTACTGCCTCCCACAAATTTGTGCTCAGCTCACACTTCATACATTTCTGTTGGTCACACGGATTACACGCTAGGGCAACATATATTTTTTAACCTCTCATCCTCCAGTGGTAATCTGAGCAACTGGAGAGCTGAGATAAATCTTCATTTTTATTTATTTATTAACATTTCTTGAATATTTATTGAATATGTCAGCAAACATCAATCTATATTTAATGGGTAATACAATTGATATAAACAATTTAAATAAGTAATGCAAGCAATTTTTATTTTCTCAAACAAAACAATTTAAGCAAATTCTTAAAATAGCTTCCTTTTCTTTCTTTTTTTTATTAGACTTTAAGTTCTGCGGTACGTGTGCCATATATGTATTGGAATATTAGGAGAGCAATATATATATCTGCCTAAGGAATGTGCAAACTGTTGATTTTGGCAAGGCTAAGAGATGGGGGAGATGGAGATATCACTTGGGAAGTTATATCAGAGCCAGATGGGAATTCAATTTTGGAAATTTTGACTCTTCACCTCCTTTCTCAACGTGGAAGAATCATGAGTTAATAAGTCACTGCAGCTGAAGCAGGGAGCCCACCCCTAAACTATGTCGTGTTGAGGGCCACTGGTTTAATCATTTTGGAATGAAACTGTTTTTGTGAAGAGTGCTGTTTTACAAAAGCCACTACAGTTCCTTACGGAAAGGTATATAACACCCTTTTATTTGTGGAGATTAGCTGAGCTTGAACAGCTTAATAATTTTTTAAAACGTCTTAGTTTTAGTCGACTATTGATTCATTTTGGGTATAATACTATATAGTCATGGGTCATCTAATGACAGGGATGCATTCTGAGAAATGTGTCTTGAGGCAATTTTGTCCTTGTGCAGACACAATAGAGTATACTTATGAACACCTAGATGGTACAGCTTACTACACACATTGGCTATAAGGAAAAATCTATTTCTGCTAGGTTCCAAACCTGTACTGAATGTTACTGTATAGAGTACCGTAGGCAATTGTAACACAATGGTATTTGTGGATCTAACCGTAGAAAATGTACAGTAAAAACATGGAATTATAATCTTACGGGACCACCCTCGTATGTGTGGTCTTTGACCAAAATGTTACTATAAGCACATAAATGTATTATTTCCCTTTCTTTAGATCTCTATAAAAACAAAAAGAAAAATAATTATAAGGTATTGGTTGCAGAGAATAAGGACAGAGAAAAGGTAACACATTAAAATTATTTGGAAAACCTTAGGTAAGTAAACGATTAATTACGAATATTATGTAGCTATATTTGAAACAATGCTAATAATAAACAAGTAAGATTTAAATAGAAACGATTAAATTTACAAATTGTCACAGAACCCCTGAAAGTGACAGCTCATCTAGCTTAAGTAGAAACTTTCTTAAAATATATGTAATCCTTGAAAATTGTAAGATTCAAAATGCAGTCCCTTGTGTCAAGCTTTGGCAAATGGAGCTGTGGAAGACCATGAAGAGAGGGCTCTCTCTCTCTGTCTCTTTCACACACACACGTAGGTCTGACCTAACCAAGTTTATCTTCCCTTTAACCTCCAGGTTGCCCTTGTTTATTCCTGAGAGTAGGTCAAACTAACTTGGGGAGGAATTTAGTTTATAGTTTAACTTTAAAACAATGGTGATAATAGCCCCACCCTGAAACAAACCTCCTCCTTGGTTGGGAACCAGACTGTCTTTGTAAAGCTAACAAATTAGCCACAAGATCACTCCTGTAATCCCAGCACTTTGGGAGGCTGAGGCGGGTGGATCATGAGGTCAAGAGATCAAGACCATCCTGGTCAACATGGTGAAACCCCGTCTCTACTAAAAATACAAAAATTAGCTGGGCATGGTGGCATGTGCCTGTAGTCCCAGCTACTCGGGAGGCTGAGGCAGGAGAATTGCTTGAACCCAGGAGGCGGAGGTTGTGGTGAGCCGAGATCGCGCCATTGCACTCCAGCCTGGGTAACAAGAGCAAAACTCCGTCTCAAAAAAAAAAAAAAAGAAATTATGGTTCAGGCGTCATGCAGCCAGAGGCCATAAGATTCCTTACCTCCATGATTCCTCCCATGGACAGCATCACTATTGTAAGATGTAAGATTGGTGTTTGAAATTTTTCAGACCCTGCATTCTGATGAATCAGCTGGCACCACCCAGACCAGTAAACTGGCTCATGGAGTCTTGTGGCACCCACCAGGAATTAACTCAGAGCCATAAGACAGCTCCAACTCCCTGTGGTCTTATCCCAAACCAACCAATTGGCATTCCCCACTCCTTAGCCCCCTGCCTGCTAAACTATCTTTTAAAAGAGCCAGCCTCCAAATTTTCAGGGAGGCTGATTTGAGTAATAATAAAACTCCAGTCTCCCTTTTAGCCAGCTCTATGTGTATTAAGCTCTTCTCTATTGCAATTCCCCTTGTATTAGTCCATTTTCATGCTGCTGATAAAGACATATCCCAGACTGAGCCATTTACAAAAGAAAGAGGTTTAATGGACTCACAGTTCCACATGGCTGGGGAGGCCTCACAATCATGGCAGCAGGTGAAAGACACATCTTACATGGTGGCAGGCAAGAGAAGAGAGCTTGTGCAGGGAAACTCCCCTTTCTAAAACCATCAGATATTATGAGACTTATTCACTATCATGAGAACAGCACAGGAAATACTTGCCCACCTGATTCAGTTACCTCCCATCAGGTGACTTCCATGACATGTGGTAATTGTATGAGCTATAATTCAAGATGAAATTTGGGTGGGGACACAACCAAACCATATCACTCCTCTTTTGATAAGTTGGCACAGTTTGGGAAGCAAGCAAAAAGAATCCATTGAGTGGTTACACCTCATTCCTCCCCCACTTTACCCCAGCCCCTGACAGTCACCATTCTACTCTCTGCTATGAGTTTGACATTTTTAGCTTCCACATGTAAGTGAGATCATGCAGTATTTGTCTTCCTGTGCCTGGCTGACTTCACTTAATGTAATGTTCCCCAAGTTCATCTATGTTGTTGCAGATGGAAGAATTTCCTTCATTCTCAAGGCTCAATAGTATTTCACTGTGTATATACTACATTCTCTTCATCAGTTCACCCATCCATGGATACTTACGTTGCTTCCATAGCTTCATTATTGTGAACAATGCCACAGTGCACATTGGCGTGCAGCTATCTCTTCAACATATTGTTGAGAGGTGGCTTTAATTTGCATTTCCCTGATGATTAATGACATTGCATAACACCCCCCAAAAAATCTAGAATACACTCCACTTGTATATATCATCTGAAAAATTAAAACATATATTTCTTAACCATGTTGACTAGAGAAAAATATATCTTGTTGTGAGAGAGACATATGCATGTTTAGGCTCTTCATTACAAGAGGTTAATACTCAAATGTTTCTATAATCAAGCCACTGTCCATATCTACAATATTAATTCATTATATATGTATACAATCATCCTCCATATCCTTGCTTCTCCCTCCATTAATTCAGCCACTTGCAGAATTTACATTACCACCAACAGTGCATTAGGGTTCCCATTTCTCCATATCCATGCCAGGATTTTTTTTTTTTTTGGTCTTTTTGATAATAGCCATTCTAATTGGAGTGAGATGGTATCTTCTGTGGTTTTGGCTTGCATTTCCCTGGTGATTAGTGATGTCCAGCATTTTTGTTGGACATTTGTATGTTTTCTTTTGAGAAATATTTACTTATATCTTTTGCTCATTCTTTAATAAGGTTTCTTTTTCTTTTCCTATTGAGTTGTTTGAGTTTCTTGTATTTCCTGAATATTAACCCCTCAACAGATTAATAATTTCCAAATATTCATTTCCATTCTGTAGGTGATCTCTTCACTCAGTTGATAGTTTCCTTTGTTGTGGAAGCTTTTTACTTTAACGTAATCCCATTTGTCTATTTTTGCTTTGGCTGCCTGTACTTTTAGTTTTTTGCCCAAAATTTCTTTGCCCAG
Source organism: Alouatta palliata (assembly GCA_004027835.1). Taxonomy (NCBI): domain Eukaryota; kingdom Metazoa; phylum Chordata; class Mammalia; order Primates; family Atelidae; genus Alouatta; species Alouatta palliata. Next base: position 66,680 of record PVKV010000803.1, read on the forward strand.
ATAGATGTCATGAAACATTTACTATCTTTTCTAATAGTAGTTTTGTAGCTTTGGGTATTACATTTAAGTCTTCAATCTATTTTAAGTTAATATTTTGTATGTGATTAGAGATAGAAATCTACTTTCATTTGATTGCCTATGGATATCCAGCTTTCCCAGCACAATTTACTGACCAGGGTGCTCACTCTCTAATGCATGCTCTTGCCCCTTTGTTGAATATCAGTTTCCTGAAAATATGTGGATTCACTTCTGGGTTCTGTAGTTTGTTCTGTTTGTCTATGTGTGCATTTTTACACCAATACAATGCTGTTTTGGCTACTGTAGGCTTGTAATATATTTTAAAGTCAAGTAATGTAATACTGCCAGCTTTGTTCTTTTTGTTCAATATTGCTTTAAATATTTGGGGTCTTTTGTAGTTCCATGGAAAAATTATAGAATTTTTTTTTCTATTTCTGTGAAGACTGTCATTGGTATTTCAAAAAAGATTGCATTTAATCTGTAGTACGGTCATTTTAACAATATTAATTCTCCTAATCAATGAGAAGGGGATGTCTTTCTATTTGTTTGTGTTCTTTTCCATTTTTTTTTTCTGTTGGTGTTTTGTAGTTTTTCTCATCAAGATCTTTCACCTCCTCAGTTAAATTTATTCCGATAGTATTTTTTGTAGCGATTGCAAATGGAATTACTGTCTTGACCTTTTTTTCAACTAGTTCGTTACTATGTTGAATAAGAGTAGTGAAGGTGTAGCTACTGATGGTTGCATGTTGAATTCAATGAATTTTTTCCTCAGTTCTGAGTTTTTTTGGTGAAAATTTTAGGGTTTTCTGTGTATAAGATAATGTGATCTCCATAGAATAGCAGTTTTATTTTCTCTTTTCCAATTTAAATGCCTTTTCTTTATTTCTCTTGCCTAACTGCTTTAGCTTACACTTCCAGTACTGTGTTGAATAAGAGTGGTGAAAGCAGACACTCCTGTATTGCTTCAGTTCTGTGATGAAAGGCATTTAATTATTCTCAATGTTGTATAATATTAGCTGGGAGTTTGTTATCTATGGCTTTTAATGTGTTGAGACATGTTTCTTCTACACCTAATTTCTTGAGAGTTTTTGTCATGAAGCAATGTTGACTTTTATGTACTGTTTTATAGTCATTATATTGTTTAGTTCTGTTATGATTTTATTATTTCCTTCTAATTTTGGATTTAACTTGTTCTATGTTTTGTAGTCCCTTGAGATGTACTATTAAGTTATTTATTTTAAATCTTTCTAATTTTCTGATTCAGGCATTTATTGCTACAAACTTTTCTCTTAGCAGTGCATTTGGTATGTTGTGTCTCAACATTCATTTGTTTCAATAAATGTTTTTTTATTTTCTTCTTAATTTCTGTATCGACCCAGTGGTCATTCAGGAGCATTTTATTTAACTTCCACGTATTTATATATTTTCCAAGTAAAATGGAAAAATACATTTTTACATTTTCTTTTGTTATTAATAGGTAGTGTTCTTCTTGTAGTTCATTTTTAGTGTTATTCAATTATGATCTGAGAATATATTTGATATTATTTCAATTGTTAAAAGTTTGTTGAGATTTGCTTTGTGGGCTAACATATGGTCTATTCTTCAGAATGTTCCATGTACCAGTGAGACAAAAGCATATTCTGCATCTGTGGATAAAATATTCTGTAACTGTTAGGTCCATTTTGTCTAAAATGCAGTTTGAATCCAATGTATCTTTGTTGATCTTCTGTCTATAGCATCTTTTTAAAGCTGACAGTGTGGTGTTGAAGTCATTCATTTATTATTGTACTGGATTCTCTCTCTCTCTCTTTTTAGATTTAATATTATTTGCTTTATTAGATCTGGTGTTCTAGTGTTGGGTGCATGTATATTTAGAGTTGTTATACTTTCCCAAATAGACCCCCTTATCATTCATCACTTCATTGTCTTTATTTATAGTTTTTTTACTTAAAGTCTATTTTATCTTATGTAAGTGTGGCTGTTCCTACTCATTTGGGTTTCCATGTTCGGGGACTATCTTTTTCCATTCCGTCTCTTTTAGCCTACATCTGTGTTTAGAGGTGAAGTCAGTTTCTTGTAGGAAATACATAATTGAGTCATTTATTTTTCAATGCTTTCAGCCTGTCTGCACTTTTTAAGTGGAGAATTTAATCCAGTTATATTTAAAATTACTATTAATAGATGAAGACTTAATTTTGTCAATTTGTTAACCATTTTGTTATTTTATATATCCTTTGATTTCTTTTTTTCTCTCTTGTTGCTCATTATCACAGTTTCGTAGTTTTCTGTGGTGATAACATTTTACTCCATTCTCTTCTAAATTTGTGTATTTGCTCTACCAATGATTGTTATACTTTTATGTGTTTCCATGAACATAAGTTTAATGCTTTTGTTTCCAGATGTAGTTCTCCCTTGTGCATTTGTTGTAGGCCAAGTTAGTGATAAAGAAATCCCTCCATTTTTTGCTTATCTGGGGAAGACTATATATTTTTTTAATTTTTCAGGGATAACTTTACTGGAGATAGTATTCTGGACTAGCAGGATTTTTTTTTTTAATCTTTCAGCACTTTGAACATACCATCCGATTCTCTCCTGGCCTGTTAATTTTATACTGATAAATCTGCTGTTATTCTAATAGGGATTTCCTTATAGTTTAATTGATGCTTTTTTCTTGCTGTTTTTGGAATCATCTCTGACTTTTGACAGTTTGACTATGATGTAACTTAGAGAAGACCTTTTATTTTGGTATCATTGAATCTATTGGAGAAACTTTGAGCTTCCTGTGTCTAAATGTGTGTATCTCTTGCAAGACTTGGGAAGTTTTCAGCTATTGTCTTTTACATAGATTTTCTGTCTTTAACCATCTATTCTTTTGGAACTCTGAAAATTTAAATATTTGATCATTTTATGGTGTTCCATATGTCATGTAGGCTTTGTCCAATATTTCTTCTTTAGTCTTTTGTTTATTTGTTTGTTTGACTGGGTTATTTAAAAGGATCTGCCTTGAAATTCAAAAAATCTTTCCTCTGTTACATAGACTCTCCTTTTCACTGCTCCATTTGAATGTCACTTCCTGATTCTCATTTTTAAGTAAAATTTGAAATGAAATCACTCTAGTATTACATAAAATAAAGAGTTAAAGCCATTCAAGAGTGCAACAAGATTAAAACCGCACAAATAAGCAAGCTCATACACACCAATCATGATAAAAGAATCACAAAGTATTATATAATAAGTGGCACATGTATCAGTGGAAAGGCCTGGGTTTAGATGAAGAGAGTGAAGGAGGGTTACTTGAAAATTTCATGAGAGGGAACCCAGGGAAAGTGAAGTTTGTGCCTCATATCAGAGACTGCAGCATTGAACCCCATCACAGGCATCTCTGCTTACTTTTTGCCTGGGACTCTCAGAAGCAGGGCTGACCCTTTTCCAGATGTGACATAATCTTTTCTTCTTCCTCCACAGGAAAAATATGAAAAAAAACAGCAAACCTCCAACAAATTAAAAATTCACTACCAACAACAACAACAATAAAAAACTATACAAAGGTCCTGAGAGACTCTGACTACAGGATAGTTTCTGAGAAGTATCTTCATGCTTTACTACTCTTCAGTTGGGTCAGTTTTACAATCTGTAGTCTTGTCTGCTTTCACACCCTTTGTATTATCAAACCAAGACTTAATTTTAAAAAATTTGGCTAAGCAGACCATAGTGAGAGCTTAGGGCTTCTGACTTCTAGCACTGTGGCCTCTTTACAGAACTATACTAGTTAGTGATTTACAACAATAACACTGTAGTGGTATAAATTATTTTATAAAACAAAAAGATAACACCGTAACGTGTTTAATAGAGCACTAAAATATTGACTTTGTCTATTTAAAATTCATGCATTTCAAGATTACTTCTTGTCCAAAATGATATACATATTTAAAATCTGATTGCCCTACCTAAATATTTAGGGAAGAGATAAATATGAAATAAAAGTAATCCCACCTGGCCACAGTGCCACCAGTTTTAACTGTAGGGGCAGCACTGTTCAGCACAAACATGAAAGTCCTTGGCCTATAATTTTCAGTGTGTGCTTGAAAAGTATTCACAGCAGCACATGCAAATCTACCTCCATCTTTTCCATATTGCATAGTACTCTTCTATGTGAATTCTCTGTGATACAGTTAACCAGTGCCCTATCGAGAGACATTTGTTTTCACATTTTTGCTAGAAAAATGCTAGAGTAAGTATCTTTGAACATGTCTGTCTGTATATTTGTAAGCCTAGGACTAGAATGTACAATTATTATTATTATTTTATTTTTTTCCAGAGCATGATTCATTGTTTGAATGTGTAGGCTTAAAGAGATGGAGATACATTAACAGTACAGAAGAAATTTACAAGTATATCACATCTGTACCTTTACATTGTGACAAGCCCAAAAATTTGATAAAATATTCTTCTATTACCCCATTACAAAAAGTAAGTCCTGACATCTCTGACAAGTGAATGAAGTTCTAACATTTAATATACAGACAAAATATAGGAATTTACATTTACTTAAGAAGCTTTGTGGGTTACAAATAAACACATGAAAAAATGCTCAAAACCATGAGTCATTAGAGGAATGTTAGTTAAAACACAATGAGGTGCTAATACACACCTATTCAACTGGCAAACGTTAGAAGCAACCACAATGGAAGTTTTAAGAAAAGATATTTAATAACTGCAACTATTTTCTATTACTGTTAGAAACATAAAATGGCACAAACACTTTAAAACACAGTAGAGCAGCTACTTAAAAAGATAAACATATATTCTGTGAGGAAGGCATTGCACTTTTAGATTTGAAGTCAAGAGAAATGAAAATATATATTCATACAAAAGCCTATAAAAACATGGTCATAGCAGCTTTGATTGTAAAAGCCAAAAGCCCATATGACAATTAATGAAAATAGATTAACTGTGGTACATTCATTTTACAGAATACTACTCGGCAATAAACTGAATGAACTATTCACACACATTGCAAAAGAGAATCTCAAAATAATTATATTGTATGAAATAAATCAGACAAGAGTTAAATACATTCAGATTCTAGAGTAGGCAAATAATTCAATAGTAAAAGAAAGTAAAGCAATGGTTTTTTGGGGACCTGGGGCTGGGGAGGATAGAGAAAGAGCCACTTTAAAGGCATACAGGATAACTCTGGAGTAATGAATATACACCTTATTGTGATTTTGGTAACAGTTTCACTTGTGTATACATATTTCTAATTTTATGAAATGGTATACATCAGATCTGTTGTTTACAGTATATCAACTATACTCCAATAAAACATTAAAATAATGTATTTCATATGAAAAAAAATCTTGATTTTCCTGTTATTTTAGAAAAGAAAAGAATTTGATAAATCCATATTAATTCCACCATCTCTGTTCTCAACATTAGCAGCAGCAACTAGAAAGCAATTAAGGCCATTTCCACCTGAGTCATCAGACATGTTGGTGAAAGGGTATGAAGTTTCTGTTTGACAGGAGGAATAAGTTCTGGAGACTTATTACCGCTTGCTCACTATAGCTAATAATAATATAGTTTATAATAATGCATTCGATCCTTGAAAATTGCTGGAGAATAGATCTTCAATTTTCACCAAAAAAATACTAAATATGTGAGATATGAAATATATTAATTGGCTTTGTTTAGTTTTTACAATGTATACATATATCAAAACATTACATTGTATACCATAAATATATGCAATTTTTATTTGGCAATTATACTTTAATAAATCTGGGGAAAATATTGAGGTGACTAATGGTGGGACAAGGAAAGGGAGAGACAAAATAAGATTAGAAGAGAATATCTTTAAAATTTTTTTTATTATACTTTAGGTTCTGGGGTACCTGTGCAGAATGTGCGGGTTTATTACTTGCCCTGTGGCCCAGGCTGGAGTGCAGTGACATGATCTCAGCTCACTGCAAACTCTGCCTCCCAGGTTGAAGTGATTCTCCCGCCTAAGCCTCCCAAGTAGCTGGGACTACAGGCGTGTGCCACCATACCTGGCAAATTTTTGTGTTTTTAGTAGAGACAGGGTTTTACCATGTTGGCCAGGCTGGTCTCAAACTCCTGACCTCAGGTGATCCTCCCACCTCGGCCTCTCAAAGTGCTGGGATTACAGGCGTGAGCCACCATGCCCACCCCAGAAGAGAAATATTAAGATAGACAAAGTGGGATTGTGGCCGAGGGTTGAGAAATAAATAGAAGCTGGGCAGGGGTTGGGCAGGGAATGGAAATAATGAAGATAAACAACAGGGATGAGGGCAGATTTGAGAATATAGGAAGTAAATATATGATCCACCTTAAAGCCCACAAAGTAAGTGAAAGGTCAAAGAAAACTTGTTGGAAAAGAATTGCTGAAGCTGTAGAACAATCTAGTCTAGGAGGAATGACATAAATGGAAAAAACGTTTAGATGGAGGAGACTCATATTACACAAAATCTTTATTGGAGAATAAGTAATAGCCAAAGCACAAAGAATAATAGGGTCAAATGATATTAATGATGTTAAGTCCATGCAGTTTAAGGGGAGACACTATTTCATTCTGAAAACAATACAGTCCTTGTGTTGTTCTCCACTTCAAACTGGACCCGAAGCCTATGAGAATGCTGCATAATGCCAGAGTAAGTTAGATTGAGTGAGTTGCATTAAAGTTTTCTGTGATTAATTTATATGTGGCTTCTACCCACTGGATGCATGGTTTCTCAGCAGTGATTTTTATCTTGCTTTTTGGAACAACGTTATTTAGAATCACTCCTTGACTTTTCATTGTCTTCAAGCTTTTGTATTCAATATATTCTACCTAATTTTGATAAATTATTTTGTTATTGTCCTGTCATTTTACATTTCATCTCCCTGAAAATATTCTAAGTTCCTTGAGGTTAGGGACTTTGTCCTCTATTTATTTTGCATTTATGAGCTATGTTTCCCTTTTTTTTCTAACATATTTCCTTCTTCTCTCCAAAACATACACAAGCACATATGCATATACACATATACACCATACCTTGTATGTAGAAAATGATCTAATGATCTATCAAGACTTGGTTACTGACTAAAGACTTTGAAAAAATTAACTGATAGCTTTCATTTGCCTTAAACAGACAACATTTTATTTTAAAACATAGTAGATAAATGTGACTTGATTATCAGGGAATATTACACGTAAACTGATAAAATATTTAGACTGCATTTGAAAGGACCACTGTGTTGGAAGTTAGCACACATGGGATTTGGTTTTGGCTATGTCTCCCTGTGTGACATTCATGTAATCATCCTTTAAGTCAGTATTCTCATGTATAAAATGTAATGTTCTATTAAATGATCTCTGAAATGCTTTCGATGTTTTATTAGTCTGTGAAAAAAAAAAGCTTGTTTTGTCAATTAAAATTTTTCCAACATTTTTGAGCTATAATTGACAAAACTTGCATATATTTATGGTGCACAATGTGGAGTTTTAATTAATATATGTGTATACATAAGATAGCTTGTTTTTAAAAGGCAGTAACAGGAAGTAGATAAATGATAGGTGAAAAGAGGGCAACTGAGTGCAGTGGTGGAATGGGGACTGGAAAATGGAAACAGGTGGAAAACGGGACACTGTGATCACTTTTCAGCTCCACATCTTCAGTCAGTTCTCCACTCCTATTCCTCGGTTCTTACATCTGGTGAATTTATCATCCAATTCCTGAAACAGATCACTCCTCTTAAAAGAAATGACACCACTTTCCCTGTTCCAGCTCACCACTCACGGCGGTGCAGCATGTCATCTCACATTTGGCCCTCATGACCTTCTCATCATGACTCTGGGCTCACATCCTCTCTGCTGATGTGTTCATTTATGTTGGCCTGGTGGCATGGGTATCACTAAGAAAGAGCCTGCCCTCAGAAGAAGGGAAGTTGGAATAATTTTGAGAAGCAGGAATTCAAAAGAAGTGTCAGCCTATGTGTCTTCATTAAAAGATACCATGGTCCATTTCACTGGAGGCCACAATTTTGAGAGTGCGGAAAACCACACTCCAGTTCAGGGTTGCTTCCTAGGACGAGGATATTTGAGAAAGGTCAGTCAATACAGGCTAACTAACTTCTCTCGGGGTCCTGAGTGCCTCCTCTCACTCTCATGAACTTACTTGGGGACTTTAGGAATCTCATTGGAGATCTTGCTATCCTCTACTCCAGGGGTCCCTACCCCCTGGGCCACAGACTGGTTCCCACCTATGGCCTGTTAAAAACCAGGCCACACAGCAGGTGAGCAAGCAAGGCTTCATCTGTATTTACAACCGCTCCCTATACCTTGCGACTACCTGAGCTCCATCTCAGATCAGCAGTGGCATTAGATTCTCATAGAAGCACGAAACCTATTGTGAACTGTGCATGGCAGAGATCTAGGTTGCGTGCTCCTTATGAGAATCCAATGCCTCATAATGTGTCACTGCCTCCCTTCACCCCCAGACAGGACCATCCAGTTGCAGGAAAACAAGCTGAGAGCTCCCACTCATCCTACATTATGGTGAGTTGTATAATTATTTCATTGCATATTACAGTGTATAATAATAGAAATAAAGTGCAAAGTAAATGTGATGTGCTTGAATCATCCCCCAGTCATCCTCCCCCAACTTCCCCCTGGTCTGTGAAAAAATTGTCTTCCATGAAACCGGTCCCTGGTGCCAAAAAGTATGGGGGCCGCTGCTGTAATCTCACTTTGCCTGCACTCACATCCTTAAGCCACCATCACATCAGCTGCCTTTCATTCCCCACATTTCCACCCCTGCATTTCTTTCTGCTTACTCACACCTCTTTCAATGTCCTATCACCCAACTCCATCTCCAAATAATTTCCTATGCCCAAACAAGTCTTACTACCAAGCTGAACACATGATATCTTGACTTCTTCACTTAATGCTGCTTTTAACACCTGCCTCAGCTGTGCCATGGGGACCCTGCTACACCTAGAGGGCTCCCCCAGAGACAGTTACACATTACTCCTCACATTCACCTCTTTCACTTTCCGGAGAGACTACTGGTTTCCTCCAGCCTGATTTCTACATACAGGCTATTACTCCTTAAAAAAGTTAAACAAAACTGCCCAAAACACACAAAAAGCCCTGGCTTTGCTAAGGCATACACCAAATCCTTTCTGTTCTTCCTTCTCATCCATTTCCTGGAATCCACACCCCACCAGTCATTGGAGATTTTGGAGACAACCTCACAAGCGTCTTTTCCCCCTGAGTCTTCCCACCAGCCTGGTATCTCTTGTATGGTCAGATTCTGATGCAGTCAAATTCTACCTTCTGGATTTCCAGACTTTCCCAGATGGTGGTATTTCATTAAATTTTCACTTACTTTTTAAGATCCTTCACAAAACCTTCTTAGTAAAGTTGCTTATCTGGATTTTCAGCATCTCTAGTTCCCTGTTCTCTATTTTATTCTTCAGTTTTGTCAGTCTCCCACCTGCCTGCATTTCCTTTGGAGTCTTATTTAGACTTCAGCCCAGCACTATAAGCATTCTCTTCCAATAGCCTGAGCTCCCTTGCTGGCAGTTTTTGTTGCATCTGATGCCCAGATCACTTGATATCCACTTTCAACTGGGCATTGGACTGTAGCAGCTTTGATTTTTTTTCTAGTAAACTTCTGCACTTTGCTCGAAGTCCTCTTGCACTTGCTGCACACGGCTTAGAGAAAATGCAACCTATTAATATCAGAAATCCTTCTGTTTCATGCTATCCAATTTAAATATCTGCTTCCGTCTTCTGCAGTTTTCTCCCTTTGTCTATGTCACAATACAAGAGGTGTCCTCTCTCCTGTCTAAAGCTCATTGTCCCTATTTGTCTCTAGATCCAATATCCACTTGCGCCCACCCCCAGAGACATCCCTCCCCTGATCTTTCCCCTCCTCTCTCTGTGTTTTCCGTTCTCTCCCTAGAAATTGAATAGCTCTTATCAGTGATTGAATAACGCAAGCATGGAATTCATGTTTATTAGCATATCTTCATTATCTTAAAAACCCTCAACTCTGTATCTCAATCATTAGCTGCTCCACCTCTTACAATTTATATTCCAAGTCCTTTATGCAGTTGTCTTTATATGTTTTATGCATTTTAACACCCTTTTCTCTCTCCTTATTCCAGCAAATTCTGGCTTCTACATCTCATTTCAACTCTCAAACCTCCTCATCTTTTAATCCAAGTGTCAATTTTTATTCTTACCTTCCTTGGCAGAGTGTGGCAAAGAAGACTGCTCTCATCTTCCTGAAATGCTCTCCAGCCTGGATTTCTTGGTATGCCGCTCTTGCTTTTTCTTGCCCATCTTTCTGAGTCTTCCTTATAGGAACCACTTTTTCTGTCCTGTAAATACCGCTTTTGTTCTGGGCCTCATTCTTTTTACCGTCTACACATTCTTTATTAATTTCTTCTATATAAATACTCTAAATTACTGTTACCAAGCTGATTTCTCTCACATATATCTTTTTTCTTATCATACAGATTTTCCAGATCTCTATGGATACTGGTTACTGAATTTCCCCACTTGGGTGACCCACAGATACTTCTAACCCACTACAATAAAAACTAGACCACACTTCACTAGCCTCTAACTCAGATCTTAGCCTCAGATTTCAACATCTCCAATTTAAAGAGTTACCTTTCTATACCATTCGTTTATGTCATTCTCTTCCTTAAAAAGCAATTTCTTTGCATGAAAAAAGTAATTAAACTGATTCAAAAGCCCATGCTTGCTGGGCATGATGGCTCACGCCTGTAATCCCAGCATTTTGGGAGGCTGAGGCGGGTGGATCACGAGGTCAGGAGTTCAAGATCAGCCTGGCCAACATGGTGAAATGCCATCTCTACTAAAAATACAAACATTAGCTGGCATGGTGGTGTGTTCCTGTAATCCCAGCTACTCAAGAGACTGAGGCAGGAGAATTGCTTGAACCGGGACCCGGGAGGCAGAGGTTGCAGTGAGCTGAGATCACACCACTGTACTCCAGCCTGGGCTACAGAACGCGATGCCATCTCAAAAAAAAAAAAAAAAAAAAAAAAGAAAAGAAAAAAAGCCCATGCTTCCTTGCTTAAATTTATAAATGCTTATTAAATTTTTATCCACACATTGTGCATTCCAGCTCTGCGTCTCTCTTTTGCATACAGGTATTCAATAATGCATCGTTATCTCCTCCCGGGACACTCTTACTGATCATATAATTTGGTCAGTTCTACTCTTTCTTAGGTGAGGCGTCACTTTCTCCAGAAGTTATTCCACATTTTCCAAACAGGCTCCCTTGGAATTTTTAAATTCCAGAGCACCTGCACTTACTTATGACAACGTAAACCAAAATTAAAATTCTAAGGCCCCGGCCGGGCACAGTGGCTCACGCCTGTAATCCAAGCACTTTGGGAGGGCAAGATGAGTGGATCACAAGGTCAGGAGTTCAAGACAAGCCTAGCCAACATAGTGAAGCCCCATCTCTATTAAAACTACAAAAATTAGCCAGGCGTGGTGGCAGGTGCCTGTAGTGACAGCTACTTGGGAGGCTGAGGCAGGAGAATCACTTGAACCTGAGAGGCGGAGGTTGCAGTGAGCTCAGATTGTCACTGCACTCCAGCCTGGACAACAGAGTGAGATTCCATCTCAAAAAAAAAAAAAAACAAAAAAAAAAAAAACAAAAAATCTTGAAGGCCCCCACAACCATCTGAATGGATTTTCTCAGCCAGGGCAACTGTAACCTGAGAGACTGGCCCAGGCTCAGGCCATGATAATGGGAAGGGGGGCCAGACAGGCCTCATCATACCCTCCAGTATTCACATCAGCATAGATTTTAAGTCTCATTAGAAACACTTTACAACCTATTCTGTCTGAAGCTGCTACCTGAAGGCTTACTCGGTAAATAAGAACTTTGGTCTCCACAACCTCTTATCTGAACCAAGGCATATCTTCTTTTAGATCCCAGGTCTTTAGATCAACTTAATCAGTTGTCAACCAGAAAAATTTTAAATCTACCTGTGAGCTGGAAGCCCCCCCACATTTCACATTGTCCCATCTTTCTCGATCAAACCAATGTATTTCTTAACATTATTTGATTAAATTCTCATGTCTCTCTAAGATGTATAAAACCAAGTTACACCCCACCACCTTGGGCACAGGTTCTCAGGACCTCCTGAGGCTGTGGCACTGGCCATGGGCACTCATATTTGGCTTAGAATAAATCTCTTCAAATACTCTACAGGGTTTGACTCTTCAACAACAGTAGCAAAATTTCACATTACGATTTCTCTTTTTTTATTTGCATTTCTTATTTCATTACAAGTTTCTTAAGAGAAAAGGTAGACCTTTTTTACTATTTTATGTGCAGTGCCCAGCGCAATGCCTTAATACAGATGTTTATTCAATCCTACTGAATTAATTCACTCTTTCCTGCCATTGACACAGGATTTCTTCAGTGTCACTTCACCAGCTGGAAATCTTTGCAGTTGCTGTGTCCTCTGCCTGGGGCCTCACTTGGGCCTGCTGGACTCACTCCACCTGCTCATCCTAGCAGGCTGCCCTTGGCTCACATGCTCAGCTCATGGCTGAGCTGGGTGTGCCATGAGCGGCTTCCACACTGGGTATCAGTGTGTAGATGAATGAAACATGGTGGTTCCTTGAAACCTGGAGACATCAGCAATTGTGAACCCCCAAGGGGTATTACAGCTCTTGCTTGGGAAGTCGAGGAGTCTGGGCTTCCAGAAATAGCACCACTCTTCACTACCGCAGCTCAGTGAATGAGAGCGTGTTTCAATCTCTTTTATTCCCATTTCTTGAAGCTCAGTTAATGGGGGGAGTGTTATAGCTCTCCCATTGCCACAGTTCGGTGGGTTCCGGGTTCTTGTCATGTGATCAAGAGGAATACGAGATGCAGACACTGGAGAGTGAGTAACACAGATTTGAAGTTTATTGAGTAAAAGAATGAAAGCTCTCGGCGGTGAGAGGGGACCAAAAGCAAATAGCCATCTGTAAGGCTGAGTCTGGGGTTTTTATAGGTTTAGAATGAGGAGGAGGCTCAGGCTGTTGGTAGTCTGGGAAAAGCAGCATTCAATTGGTTAAGAACCATTATTCAGAAAGAACCAACCGGGAAATAATGGGCAGACAAGTAAAGTTCTCACTCCAGTGATGGACTCTGTCAGGAACCAGCAGCTCAGTTTTCAGGATTTAAACTATTTTTGGCTCAAAGGTTGGGTTTCACTGATTTGACCCATTCCTGTATGCCTAAGAATCTGTCTGTTTCCTGTTGCTATGAATCCCCCATCTGAAGAGGTACATCTAACTGTTGTTAAAATAGGAATGGTGACTGCTCTCACTCCTTCAAGCTGATGAGGACATTGTTTGGGAAAATGGCAGTTAGGTCTCTCTCAGAGGCCTATCGAAGTTTCCCTGGTAAAAAGAATCCATCATCTGAGGCTCCATTTGCAGGACCATTTGGAGTTTGGTGGCCTCTATAGGTGAGAAGAAACAAATCTTACAAGGAGGTTAGTTGTGCATGAACCAAATATGAGTATTATACAAAGAGGAGCTAAAAGGAACAAAACCTAGTGCCAAAGGTAACAGAAATAAGAAATAAATAGACTAACTATTCTGGAAATAATGTTGTGACCAGAGCTGTTTCACCCAATGAAAGATATTAAACCTTGAATGTGGAAGGGAAGTTAAATTTCAGAAGAGAGATAGCTGTCTAGAAGAGTAGATAATATCATGGGCCTTCGGAATTAAGTGGCCCTTGGCAAAGAAGCCTTATGGTGAGGAAGAGAATAAGGGCAAGAACAGCAAGCACAAGCAAGACCTATAAAGAGGACATCCATGGAAGGTTAATTATTGACATTTATCTTTTGTGATCTTTAGCTTGAGGTCTCAGATTTTCTCACACTGGTGTTTCAGGTGTACTTCTGGGTCAACAGGTAATTCCATCAGCTTCCCAGGCCTGTACTTGAGTGTAATGAATGTGATAGTCTATTTTAGTGACCTTCACTGCCCAAGGAGTAGAACAAAGTACATTGTAAGGTCCCTCCCCATCCAGACCTAGAGAAGGAAAACTAAGGAAGGGGCTTTACCAGTACTGAATCCCCTTAGTTAAATGGAGGTGGCCCCAGTTGACAGTGCTGGGTCTCCAGCAGTTGTTTCAATTCCAGTTGGAAATGGGCCAAGAAGTTATATGTTTTACCAGATCAGAGGTTTCTTGATCTAGCAAGAAATCAACTGTGAGAAAAGGCCATCCATACATTTCAAAGGCAATTAAACCCAGCTTTGAAGGGGTGTTTCTAACACATAGCAGGGCCATGAGAAGAAGAGTAATCCAGGGGAGTGAGTCTCTTGAGACAGTGTTCTGAGATACCTTTTGATAATATCATCTTTCTTTTCTACCTTTCCCAAGGATTGCCATCTCCAAACACAATTAAGATGGTATTGTATGCCTAGTGCCCTTGGGAACCCCTGGGTGACAGCTACCTTGAATGAGGGGGCATCATTACTTTGGAAGTATTTAGGGAGTTCAAAGCGAGAGGTCATCTCACTAAGTAGAACTTTTATCACCTCAGAGGCTTTATCTGCCGGACATGGAAATGCTTCTGCCCAATTAGTAAGGATATCTACCCATACAAGGAGGTAATGAATGATCCTTGTCTTCGCAATATGGGTGAAAGCCATCTGCCAGTCTTCCTTCAGGTAGCCTCCCATTCTTTGGGTTCTAGTGAGAGAACCCATTGATTGAGGAGATTATTTTTAAGTCAAATCTCACAAGCATTAATGAGCCGTTTGACCATTGTTAGTAGAATTTTACATGTGAACAACCTTTGGGCCAATTGATAGGCTTCGTCCTTATGTATCTGAAAGGCTTGGTGAAGGACTTCAAGAACTCTCCATTGGCTGGAGGCTGGTAGATGAAGTTGACCATCTTCTGATTGCAGACATCCTGGGGACTAAAAGGTGGATCCTGAGAGGTGCCCTATTTAATTTCTGCAGGAGAATATTGAGGTTTTATTTCTTTTATGGGGCCCTCCCAGATCAGAGGGGGCTCAGGTGGATTGGAAATCTGGGCCCCTTTTGCTGCTGATTTAGCTGCTTGGTCTGCCAATTTATTCCCCTCAGCTATTTCATCTGTTTCCTTTTGATGGCCTTTACAATGTATTACTGCCACTTCCTGTGAAAGCAAAACCAAGAATAATAGTCTGTTAATTTTCTGATGGTATTTCATGGAAGACTCATTAGCTGTAAAGAAGTCTTCGTTCCAGATAGTGTCGTAGGCATGGTGGACTAGGAAAGCATACTTAAAATCAATATAAATGTTAACTGTTTTTCCTTTGCTTAATTCTAGCACCCTAGTGACAGCAATTAGCTCAGCTAGTTGACCACTTATGCCCGAGGAGAGACGCACACTCGCAGTGGTGCCATTCAGGGTGACTACTACATACCCTATTTTATGCATTCCTTGTTCTACAAAAGAACAACCATTTATGTAAAAAAATTCAGTCTGATTTCTCTAGGGTGGTTTCTTTGAGGTCCTCCCTGGCTGCATTGGTTTGTACTACTCTCTATTTGCAGTCATGTTCAAGCTCCCCAGCTTCTTCCTTTGGAGGAAGGTGGCTGGGTTTAGGGAGGAACAGCTTCGTAACTGGACTTCAGATCGCTCTAATAGCAGCACTTTATATTTGAGGAGGTGGCTGTCCATTAGCCAGGGACTCCCCTCAGAAGACAGAAGTCCTGCCACATTATGTGGAGCATAAACCGTTAAGTTATTTTCCATGTTTAGTATCCTCTGGAACCAGCAAAGCTACCAGTGCAGCTGCTCAGAGGCAGACCAGCCATACTTTAGACATCAAATTCAGCTCCTTTCTTAGGTAGCCTACAGGCTGCTGGGCTGGACCTCATGCCTGGGTTATAACTCCCAGGGCCATTCCCTTCCATTCTGATACATAAAGATTGAATGTCTTCCCTGTGGGAAGACTAAGGGCTGGTGCCTCAAGTAAGGCTTGTTTCAATTTGTCAAAGGCCCTTTTAGCCTCTGATTCCCAAATTAAGGAGTGAGTCTTAGCACCTGACTCTCCTTCATTAGGTGATATAAAGGACGAGCTATTTCACCATACTGAGGTATCCATAATCTACAGAATTCTGTAATGCCAGGGGTTTGGGGGAGGGGAAATGAGGAGATGGGCTTAAATCTTTCTTCACCTAGTTCCCTCATTCCTGTGACAAAACTAGACCTAGGTAGTTCACTGAAGTCTGACAGAGCTGAGCCTTAGGTTTTGAGACCTTATATTTTCTCTGTTAGCCAAGAGAAAAGAGGAGCCTTCCTGTTCTCCTGAGAGAATTCCTCAGTTGGGGCACAAAGGGTAATGTCACCTACACGTTGTGAGACTTTAATCTGATGATAAAGAAACTCAGAGAGATCTTTTGACAACTCCTACCCAAACAGGTGGGTGTTGTCTTGGAATTCCTGAGGTAACACCGTCCAGGTTAGCTCTGGTTGGAGGGATTCTTAAATGTGAACAAATACTGGGATTCAGGGTGTAACAGTATGCAGAAAAAGCATCCTTTAGGTCCATGACTATGAACAATTTCGTTCCCTCAGATATTTGAGTTGGCAGTTTACAGAATTGGGAACAACCAAGAAAATTGAAACCAAAACTTCATTAATGAGGGGGAGGTCCTGGACCAGTCTGCATTTCCCATTGGGCTCTGTAACCCCAATATTGGGATATTACAAGTGTTGTTGCAGGGTTTAAGGAGGCCCTGCATCCTCAAGTTATCAATGGTGGCTTCTAGCCCTTTCCTAGCTTTTGGATTTAGGGGATATTGTCTCTGGTTAGGGAGGGAGGTGGGATCCTGAAGGTCAATCTGGACTGGTATGGTGGTTGTGGCTCAGCTAATTTTCCCTTAAGTTGCCCAAACATCTGGATTAATATTGATCTCCACAAAAGGGAGACAAAGAGTCTGTCCTGAAGCTGTAACCATGGTGGTTCCCACATGAGCTAAAATATCCCTGCTTAGCAGAGGAGTTGGGCTTTCAGCCATGATTTAAAAGGCATGACTAAACAAGAGGTCTCCTCAGCTACAACTAAGGGGTTGCAAAAATTATCAGGTTAAAGGCTTTTCTGAGATGCCCCTCACAGTCATGCTAAGGGAGGAAGGGAGGCCAGGTTTAGGGAGGAAAACTAAAATGGCCACTCTGGTATCCAGGAGGAGGACCCCCTTCCTCCCTTCAACCTCAGAATCACTCTGGGCTTCTGGATGGTAATGGTCTGACCATCAGAGCCAGACAGAGTGGTCCTGGAACCCATCAGTCCTGCTCTACCATTTGGGACACTGACTCTGCAGCTAGTGACTTCTATCTCTGGACGCAGTCAACCCTCCAATAATTCCCATTGTAGATTGGTCAGGGTTGAGGTGGCTTCATCATGCTGCCTGGGAAGTCCTTCCTAAAGTGCCTTGGCTTGCCACATATGTAGCAGTTAACAGGTGCATCTCAGGGATTCTGGGGTTTGTAAGCCTGCCAGGTGGCCATTAGAGCCTCTGCCTTTTTCTTCTCTTGGACCTCCTCCTTTTCTGTCTCCTTTTCCTTTACTAGGAAAAGAATGGGGTGGCCATTTTCAGGAGGTTCTCTAAAGTACTGTCTTGTCCAATGACCTTTGAATTCCTTAGACCTCATCTATGCCACAGATGTGAGTGAGTCCTCCACCTATGAAGGGGGAAGGCCTCGTCAGCAGGAACAGTCATGCTCACCTACACTGTGCCATAGCTTTCTGCTGTCAACTGCCTCTGTGTCCCTCAGGTCTAGTATTGTTTTTAGGGCTCCAAACCAAAGCTTGGAAAAACCAGTGGAGTAATGAAGCTGTGAAACCAGATCCTCCTGAAGCAAAGGAGAGAAGGGTAGTTGGGGACCTGGCCTAATGAGATGCCCCCCAAAAAGAAAAAATTGATCGTTCACATAGAAAACTTTCTATACTTGTAGAACTATGTTGACTCCTGACATGGTGGAAAAAAAAAAAACTTAAATGCAGAGGAGGGAAGGCACTTGGGGGAAGTAGCCTCTTACCCTATGCTAGTGGATTTCTTCAACAGGGGGAAATAAAATTCTTTAATATTACATCTTTTTGTTTCTAAGGATAGACAGAAACAATACTGCTCTGAATTACACTCCTGATGACTAAGCGAAGTGCTCATTGTACCCAGTAATATTATCTCTGTGATTTGCAACAATACTGTTACGTTTTATGTAAACAGTGGATAGCAGCCATGGTAGTCTCAGAAGAAAGAAATGCAATGTGGGCCAGGCGCGGTGGCTCACGCCTGTAATCCCAGCACTTTTGGAGGCCGAGGCAGGTGGATCACGAGGTCAAGAGATCGAGACCATCCTGGTCAACATGGTGAAACCCCGTCTCTATTAAAAATACAAAAATTAGCCGGGCATGGTGGCACGTGCCTGTAGTCCCAGCTACTCGGGAGGCTGAGGCAGGAGAATTGCTTGAACCCAGGAGGCGGAGGTTGCGGTGAGCCGAGATCGTGCCATTGCACTCCAGCCTGGGTAACAAGAGCTAAACTCTGTCTCAAAAAAAACAAAAGAAATGCAATGTGAAAAATGGTTGGTCTTGGTGCCAACCCCATAACAGGTTGCTGGGGACTGGAGCTGGTCCGAGAGCCTTTAGATAACACTGAAGTGTGTCTTTGGCCAGATACCTTAATTGTCCAAGGACCTTATTCTGATTCCATGTGACAGCAAGACCTCCATGAAGGAAAACTGGATTGAAACAAAGCCAACATTCCCCAAATCCAGTGGTGATGGGGGATTGACAAATTCCTCCCCAGCAAACCTGTCCACTAAGTCTTGTAAACCTGACTGACAGAGGCCTGGTGTTGCATCTGTTTTTGAAAAAAAATATCTGAAGACAAGAAGACTCAGAATGACAGTAAGGAGTCTTAGGTCTGCAATTACCCTTCTGCAGATCCCAGACAAACCCCCAGAAATCCTGAAATGACACAGGATTCCTTCAGTGCTACTTTGCCAGCTATAAATTCCTGTGGCCACTGTGACCTATTCCCAGAGCCTCTCTTGGGCCCACTAAGCTCACTCTGCCAGCTTGGCCCAGCAGACTGTACTCAGCTCACACTGGCTTGGATCCTATGCCCACCACAGCTCCACACGCAGCCCATGGCTGAGCCAGGCATGATGCGAGTGGCTTCCACACTGGGTGCCAGCAGGTAGATGAGGGGAATGTGGTGGCACCCAAAAACTCAGAGATGCCAGCAACTGCAGCGTCCCAAGGAGTGTTATAGCTTTTACTTAGGGAGTCTCAATGTCTGGGCCCTCTGAAGTGTCACAGCTCTTCACCCCTGTAGCTTTGCAAGGGGGAGCATGTTACCAACTCTTTTATTCCCACCACTCACAGCTCAGTGAACACGGGTATATTACAGCTCTCTTGTTCCCACAGTCCAGTGGGTTCCTGGTTCTTGTCCCATGACCAAGAGGAATAAGGTATGCAAACACTGGAGAGCGAGTAGGGCAAAATAGAAATTTATTGAGTGAAAGAAGGAAAGCTCTCAACTGTGAGAGGGGATCCGAAGTGGGTAGCCATCTATGAGGCTGAGTGCAGGGTTTTTATATGTTTGGAATGAGTAGGCATGGGCTATAGGTAGCCTTGGAAAATGGAATATTTGATTAGTTAAAAAGCATTGTTCAGAAAGAACCAATCAGGAAAGAGTGGGAAAACAGGATGGAAGTTTTCACTCCAGTCATGAACCCTATTCAGACCTGGAAGCTCAGTTTCAGGGTTTAAACTGTTTTTGTCTTGAAGGTCAGGTTTCACCAGGGACTTGTTTCTGCCTGCTTAGAAATTAGTCTGTTTCCTGTTCTTATTTTGTTATAATTACTTGATTCTCTGGAAAGCTTTTTATTTAAACAAAAAAAAAAACTCATTAAATATTTTCTTAGAGAAAGAGAAGACACTGGAGTAGTATTTGAAATAATTATATGTGGAAAAATGTTTAATGGCTCAGCAAAGCAGCGGTTAAAAAGAACAGGAATCAGATGCTGACTACATTTGAAATTAAAACAATGCTAAAGATATTTTTAAATAAGAGAAAAATAGTCAAATCATGTTGTGAGTTTGATGATGTGATCACAGGCCAATAATAATAATACAAATAAAAAACTGCAAACTCATAAATTCATACACTGTTGGGTCTTTATCAGTACTGGCAGGCTGAGGAAGGACAAGCTGGGCAAGCAGAATCTTGGCCATGTGATCTAAAAGTGATACTAGATTTTGTCTTAGTCTAAGTTGCCATATCTGTGAAATGGGGATAATTAAAAACTACCTCCTCTAAATCTTAATAGTGAAGATGAAATGAGATGATGTGTGTGAAGCCTGCACTGTGGAAGAAACTCAAGTCTATGCTGGTTCTTGTTGATCCTGCCATTACTGCTTCCCTGCTAAGTGTTTCTTGAAAGACTGCTCAGCACCAGGAAATGGGAGCCGATATTGAAAATTAGGACATGACAGTACTAATTAGGCGATGTATGTATTTAGCTCCTTTGTTGCATTGGTGCTTTCTGAAACGGGATAAAGAAAATAAGTCCATTTGCAAAGGAGTATTGTCAATAGACAATGCTGCTGGGACAAAAGAATAATACTTTTTGTAAACATTTTCTATAAACTGCATTTTTAGAGAAGAGTCCTGTATTCATGTATCTCCTCACTTGGGGGAAAAAATCTTTTTTTTCAGTTAAGACCTGTAAAAATTAAAGAAGTAATGTCTGAAAATCTCTTTGTGCTGCCTGGGGTAAATAGCTTGAACATGCTCCAAAATAGGTATTTTATCTTTTTAAAATATTTCACTTTTGAAGACAAGAAAAAAATATTTTAATGTTGTATTTTTTCCCTGTAGCTTGAAATTTTTTTATTTCCTCTCAGTAATTTTTTTATTCATTTTACGAAGTTGGAGATGTTGGAGTGAAAATCAAAGAGTGAGTTTATTAGTGATATTATTGGTGGAAAATTCACTGTGAAACACACAAGCTCATGGCCAATAGCTTAACAAGTGCTGGGCTCACTACGACAGCAAGTGTTACAGATGAAAAGTAGTTACAAATGGGTAAGGAGTGTGTGTGTGTGTGTGTTTTTCCCTCAGGAAAAGGAACTTCAGTGTTGTATTTGGAGAAAAAATGTGAAACAACGAAGCTAGCTATCATTAATTCACCCTCCAAAGAAGTTGTGAATCCTCAATTCTCACAGTTCTGAGAGTCATTTGTAAATCTTTTGTGTTATTGAAGAAGTTTTAAGAAAGAGTGGGTAGCAATTACGGCTTTAAATCACTATCTCATTGAACTTGAGATAAATGATGGTGCTATTTTCAAAACTGTATTCATGGGTTTTCACGAAGGATAATGAAAGTTTCCAAAATAAACCAACCAAATAAAAGACAACCGGTTTTGGATCAAATGCATTTTGCTTTACTGGAGGATACCTTGAAGCTGTCTCTATACGTATAAGGGGGATTTACTGTGCAGTTTCCCGATGGTTGTATCACCTAGGCTGTTTTAATGGTGCATGTATTTTGTGGTACACAATTGCTGAGTGAAATATAGTTTGGAAAATGATGATATAACAGAGAGTTTGACATTAGGTAGGTGCCTCTGAATTTGCACCGTCAAGGACAGTCACATAAATCTTATCAATAAAGAAAGGCATATTCTGAAGCCTCAGTGTTTGAGAAAAATAAAATGAGGAAGAAACTGTTTATCTCTAAGTAAATTTTAAATTTATTAAAATATGCCTTCTTCTTCCCACTTTCTTCACCTTTTTGCTAGGACAAGCTGTGTTTATCCCTCACCTGTTTCCTAGGGGACCCTCTAATTGCTCTTTTGGCACTGGTTTTGAATCCTCTCCAATTTGTCCCCTGCATTGCAGCAGGTGTTCTTTTAAATCATCAAATCTGTTTAAGTTCACTTTTTATAAAATCTTCATTGGCT
This sequence comes from Alouatta palliata, assembly GCA_004027835.1. NCBI lineage: Eukaryota > Metazoa > Chordata > Mammalia > Primates > Atelidae > Alouatta > Alouatta palliata. Next base: position 88,732 of record PVKV010000803.1, read on the forward strand.
GCCAGCCAGAATCTTTACCATGGCTTTACTAAGCCTTGGCTAGCCTGTCCTCTCCCCACCTCGGTGGTTCCATCCCACATTATTCTCTGTGTTGTGTTCTGAATTGACCTTTCACTACCTCAAAACTCCACCTTGTCCCTCACAAGGCTCCTAAACATGCAGTCCCCCAGCTCTAGAACCCTCTCCTCCTAGACAAACCCTGTTTCACTTAGGAAATTGATTCTCATTGTACAGATTGCACGTCCAAGGTAATTTCTTTGAGGAGGTCTTTGCTGATCTCCCTGCATAGGTTAAACACTTATACTGTGTGTGTTTATGACACCTTTCTTTTTGAGCACTGACGATTGCAGTGATTGTGCTCTTATTGCTGTGATTAGTAATTATCTACTTCCCCCAGACAGTGGGTTGTGTAAGATCAGAGACATCATCTGTTTCCCATCATCACTGTATGCTTCGTACATAGAAAGTACTTGCCACTTAGGAGTATTTAACAAATACTTTGTTTAGTAAATTAGACTTTTTTTTTTAAGTCTGCCCAATGAATCACCTTAAACTCTGGTAGAAGGGAACCTGTTCTGAACCATATCTAGGCTTCACAAACTTGACTCAGTCTCTCAATCCATTTACATTATATGCTATGCATAACGTATATGTGTGCCTGGTGGGTATAGATATAATGTGTTATATCTTTATAGGCATAGCTTCATGAGCATGTGCAGGTTCACCAGAAGGCACACACAGCACATGCAGGAATCTGGCTTGTTTCGCTGTGTTTTCACTCCATGGGAGTCATGCTGTAGTGACTATAAGGGTAATGTGAACTTCTGCTAGAAGGAGAGGCCCGGAACAAAGCACTCCATGGCATGTCAAGACCGTTTCATTGACTCGATTGTCTAATAAGTATTTTCATTTAAACCACAGCCTGTGTGGCTCCAGCTCACCCTTCCTTGCAACACATGTCCCCTGGGAGAGAGAGATTCTCCTCAATTACAGACGCTGCCCTTTGATGACTTTTATGGCTCCTTCTTCCTGTCAGTTTATTGTTCTGTCTTTCCCTGATAGAAAGCACAACATTTCCTGCATTTTATGAGTGTCAACCATGGATTTCTGCTCATAATTAATTTGTGCACAATCCTAGCTCAGTGCTAAAACAATGATATCTTTGAAGACGGGAAGGAGCACCTTTCTTTTGGAGGGACCCAGAGAATGAAAGAATAATTGAGAATAATTTTCCAAACTGTTTTGCAGCATGTATGCCCTGACTACATCCAGGAGAGGCTTGACAAGGAATGAGCCCAGGTGCCTTCCTCTTTCCTTCAGACTTCGCATCACCAGGAAGCTCCTATTGACTTTAAGAAAAGAGCTGTCACTTATATTCCATTCTCTTCCAATATACCGTTCATTCTTCCATTTGTTTCTGAAATTACTAGTGGGAAAAATATTTATTTCCTATTTTGTTTTGAGACTCAGGCAAATTATTTTTCCTTTGTTTTTCTTTCTAAGCTTGTCTAGAAATTTTACTGCAGTCTTTTTGAATACCATGTCTTCCTTGCTGGGACCTGCTCTTTCTGCTCTATGTTTAAGGCTTATTCTGAACACAAGATGAATCTTGAACTGGAAGATAAGACTCTCATAATTAGGTGCATTCATTTGAATTTTTTTAACAGATGAAAGATACATCTGTACTGGGCATATGAAGTAGGCATTCAGTAATTTTTGTTGAGTTAATAAATCAATTTTAAGTATAAGGCATAGATACATAGATTTCAAGTTGAAGACTACTTAGTTTTGAAATAAAAACACCTATTTAGTTCAGTTACTTGAACTGATTTTCTGGTATGAGTTTGTATTTTATGGGAATAGCACAATTATTCAAATTCTGCAACCTTATCACTTAGCGTTTGCTAAACAACAAACCATCTTCAAACTCAGCAGTTAGAAATAATAAACATTGGTTATTTCTCATGACTGTAGGGATAAACCAGGAAGTTATTCTGTTCTGAACAGACTCAGCCAGGATCCGTGATCTAGGAAGTCCTGACTCATGTCTGGTCCTTGGGGGCTGACTGGTCTAAGGGGTATGATGGGGGCTCTTAGCTGATTGGCTCACTTTGCTCCCTAAAGTGTCCTTTCTTTTTCAAAAAGCTAGTACAGGGTTCTTATATGATGACAGCATGATCCTCGGCAGCACGAAAAGGCAGGATCCAGGGCACGAGCACTTTTCCAGCCTCCGAGTTTGCTCTAGTTCCTTGTTCAACACAAGTCACATGAGCAACCCCCAGTGCAGTGCGGGGGTGGGGCAACGAAGGAAGTGCATGGAGACAGGGAAATAATTACAGTAGACATTGTGCAAACAATCTACCACAGCACCATATGGTTAAACATGAAGAAAGTTTAAATGATGATTCATGGGTATGCAACTCACATCTATTTTATAGATAAACAACCTACTTTGTAGCAATATTTTTTTCTTTCTTTTTCCTTTTCAGGGATGCAGCTTGAACCACAATGTAAAAAGATGTGTTCAGTAATAGTGTTATGATACGATTGCAGGCTGAGTATCCCTTATGCAAAATGCTTGGGACCAGAGTGTTTCAGATTTCAGATTTTTTTCAGATTTGGGAATATTTGCATATACATAATGAGACATCTTAGGGATGATACCCAAGTCTGAGCATAAAATTCATGTATGTCTCATATATATCCTGTAGTTGTAGCCTGAATGTAATTTTATACAATATGTTAAATAATTTTGTGCATGAAACGGTTTCTGTGCACTGGGCCATCACATAGCAATATTAACACTCTCATGTCCACGCTCAAAATGTTTGCATTTTGGAGCATTTTGGATTTTGCATTTCTAGATTAGTGATGCTCCCTCTGTACTATATATAAGACATTTTTTAATGGATTGATACCAATGCCAAGGTATTAAATACTGAAAGTATAGTAAGGAACAGAAATAATTTTGATCATCCTTATAGAAACATAGAATCTGTCTTTTGCTGTCCATAAGTTATTTCTTCTTAAAACCTAGATCTTGGCACTGAAAGGTGTCTTAATGTGTTGGAGACGACAGCGAGCAATGTCAGCTTTCCTCCCTCAGGAGTTCTCACGGTCCACCGGGAGAGTCAGGCCAGTGCTCACATGATCACAATACAGGACAGTTGCTACTAGGACAAAGGGCTCTAGGAGGTACTTTTGGAGAACAGAAGAAGATTGAACCCATATGATGAAGTAGGGGAGAGGTCAGGAAAAACTTGAAGACCATTCTCAAAAGAGATAAGGAGTGAGGTAAACATAATGGAGGGAACTTTCTGGGTAGAGGGGATTCAAAGGAAGGAGGTGCGAGCACCATGAGGTCAGGCAGCAGGCAGGTGGGCATGGCCGCAGAAGAGCGTGCTGAGTAGTAAAGGAAAGACCCAGGGGAGCAGGATCAGGAAAGTGTCCAGAAGGAAGTCTGGCATGCAGTTTTGCTTATTTTACTCATTTATTCCACAAATAACTACGGGAGGCCTCATGTTTGAGAGGAAGCATGCGGAGTGATGGGGACATGGTGGTGAGCAGGGGCGGTGAGAGTCCTGAATGTTTAGGAGGCTCTCACTTAGCTGCAGTGGAGAAGGTGGAGACCAGAACCACTGGCATGATGGGCCGTGGCTGCGCATCAGCTAGGAAGGAGGCTTTCACTGCATCCTAGAGGAGCAACAAAAGGATTTTGAAGGAAAAAAGATTGACTAGATTTTAGTTTGAGAAGAAAAAGTGTCATGAAGGCCAAGGGAGAAAATATAATTTCAAGGAAAAGTAGATGCTGCTCATGTGCTAGACAAGGGTTGAAATATCTGCTGTGTTTACATAGCATTGTGTGGCCCGTGAATACGTGCTTAGTTGTCAATGTATTTTATAGATATTTTAACACTTAATATTACCTTCCAGGATAGTTTAGGCAGGAGATGATGATAGAAAGCAGGTTGTGATATGGTGAGAAAACACACATAGGGTTCAGTGGAAGCTCAAAAACATGGGAGACTTCATAGAACATGCACATTTTGAACTAGAATCAAAGGCTGGAAGTGTGGAGGAGACGGGCATTTTACCAAGGAAGGAGGAATAGGAAATATGCATATTTGATGGCTTATTAGATATTTAGTTGTAAATTACAGAATTCAAAAGTTTAAACTAAATTATAACAGATAAGATTTTTTTTTTCCTCAATATCGTAAATGGTCTCATCTTCAGTTTTATATACATCCCCAGGCATCTGCCAATCTTGTCTTGACTCTGCTTACCTCTGTGATAGCTTTGTCTCCAGGCAGGTCCTTCTTGCATGATGAGAAAGACAGTTCTCAGTAGCTCCTGACTTGCATAGTTTCTACATGATGGGATATAAGAAAGGAGACATTTTGATCAAAGCATCCGTGTGGATCTCCAGATCTCTAGAAAGGGCTGTTAACTGACCCTGTTCAACAAGGTTCAAACCTGGGACTCTGCAAATAACTACTGACTATTCGATTCAGCAAATAGTGGTTCTCTGGATGTGAAAACCTCAGAATCAACAGTCCAGGCAGTGGAGTACAAAGTGGGCCTGGTGGGAAAGGAGTTTTATCACTGACATTGCTTAGGATTATAGGGCATGGTAATATGCAGAAGCAGAGCCTCTTAATTTTTAAATTTCCTGTAAGCAATGTATTCTTTCATTGCCCCGCTCAACTGGTACACAACCAAGTGAGAATTTTAATTTAACTTCTTTCATACTAATTTTGACATTTTTGTCCTTTCAAGGGAGAAGCTTATATCATCTTGATATTCTAGCACCTAAATGAATGACAGTTATTACAGATGATAAAGTTCTAAGAAAGGATGTAAAAATTAAGTTCTCAAGTAACCTGTAGGGTTGGAATGACTTCAGAGAAGCAAAATTGCACAGCAGAGAGAAACCCACTAGAGTATAGAATCACCTGCTTTGAAGACAACTGTGTTCCTATATTTAGTAGGATACATTTCTCATCATATGGTAATTGGTAGACTCTTTGCCATTGTTTAGAAGTTTTAGATCAGTGAGCAACTCTCTGTGGTAGACATTTCTTTGGGTATTGAATACTGTTTCCTAAGACTTTAGGTCACATGCTATTGACCTATAGTGAGGTTTGGGCACAATGCATTTAGTCACTAGTAAGTATGGATTCCTTATGGTGGTACTTATAACGTAGAGAGGAAGAAATCAGTCATTGTAATGACACAGAGGCAATAAACAGAGGCTACAAAAGTCCTAAGCCCTGAGTTATACTTCGAATGCCGGTATTCACCAGGTGTGACCCTGAGCAATTCACTTCACTACTTTCTGATGCAGGTTGTTGACCCATAAAATAAAAATTAAATTCAATCATCGTCAAAATCTCCTGTAGCCCTAATCGTGTATTACGTAGATCCCAGGATTCAAAATAAAGTCCAACATCAGCCCAATAGGAAATGAAAAAAAGCCAGGAACAAAAATGAACTAAGCAGTTGCCTCTGAAATAATTAATTCCTTGCTGACATGTCGTCAGAGGCAAGCCGAGTGAGATGCAGCCGAACACTTCATATGTGTGCGCCGTGTGCTCAGTCTTTCTCATGGGCTTGCTTGTCTCTACTGAACACGTGATTTTTTTCTGCTCTAACCAATACATGAAGCTGTAGGGGGAGGCTTGTGACTCTCTCCTCAGCCAGTGACCTAGTAAGCCCACCTGCCCTCACTCTGAGTTATATCTTCCACCTGCCTTATGAATGATGAAGGCAATATTTTGACCTCATTCTGTTTTATTGTTTTATTTTTCAAGTGGTTCTGCAATACAGGTAAGGAAAAGGGTTGTTATATATTGATACCCGTGGACTCCAAGAAATGGGGATATTGTGTGTGTGTGTGTGTGTTGGTAGAATGTCCTATGATCAGGAAAATAAAAAGGATCCAAATGTCATTTTGCACCTGCCTTGCAAGACTGCTTGCCTGCGAATCAGGTGGCATTTGCTTGGAACCTCTGCCTCACCACAGTGCTCCTTTCTCTGCTCCCACAACTCCCTCTTGCCTATTGCCACAGCCTCCCCATCTATAAACTTTTCCTTTTCTCTGTCTTTCCTCTGTGAACCATTCCATTTAGATTATTTGTGAGTCTTAACATAAAAATGCTGTAATTGTCAAATTATATTGCACCATCGGTTCTGGTTTCAATTTTGAAAACATTTCAGGTACTTGTACTCCTGCTGCTTGAGTTAGAAATTATGTTAATTTGCAAATAGTAAAAACCCCAAGAGTAGCTAAAAAGATGAGGTTTTAAAAAAAGTTTTAGATTCAGAGGCTACATAGGCAGGTTTGTTACATAAATATATTGCATAATGGTAGGTTTGGGCTTCTACTGCACCTGTCACCCGAATAGTAAATACCACACCCATCATGTAATTTTTCAACCTTCACCCCCCACCCTCCCCTTTTTTGGATCCCCCAGGGTCTGGGGAACTCCAAAAAAGGGGAGGGTGGGGGGGTGAAGGTTATTTTTATCTTTACATCTATTTATTTTGTCTTTCATTCATGTATACCCATTGTTCACTCCCACTTATAAGTGAGAACATACAGTATTTGATTTTCTGTTTCTGTCTTACTTTACTTGGGATGATGGCCTCCAGCTCCATAGAACACTAGGCAGCCATAAAAAGATGAGTTTAAAATAATTTTTTTCTCACATATCTGGAAGTTGCCATGTAGGGCTGGAGTGCTGGCTCCGTAGCAGTACCCCCAATCCACCCTTTTCTATCTTTTCCCCCAGGCATCTGCAAAATATATTAATTTCACTTCCAAATCCCCTTCCCCACCCCAACAATTTCTCATTGGCTAGAACTATTGTGCATGAAAAAGGATTCTGGGAAATGTATTTTGTTACTAAAAAAAAGGTAGGCGGGTGTATGTTGAGCAGGCATCTAATAGTCTCTGTAAGCAACACCTGCTCTCATTCCCGCAATAGAAAACATGCCATGAACAGGCTAGGCCCACCTGGCATGTTTGAATTTTAACAGCGATCAAACATATAACATAATTACTTGATAAATCACCACTCAGTATGTTAGATATTAGCCAGCTTGTAGTGTTGGCCATTTAGGGGCTGTGGGACCTCCCCACGGCACTTGCCATCGTACCGTGTGGACAGGTAATACCAATGGACAATTGACAGTTACTCTAATTAAAAGTATTGGCCCTTGAGTGCTCAGCATATCTGACCACAGTCAATATAACTTTGACAGAAAATAACGATGTCATATTATGTGGTATAATAATGTTATCAACCAAATGCAGAATCATTAGAATATTGTAACGGCCTTTCGGACATTTCTGCTTCTCTTTGACTGCTGTCTGTGTTTTGTAGCTATATACTACTGTTGCAGCCTAGAAGTGAGCTGACAGGAAACAAAGGACAGGAAATGAAGCCATCCATGTGGGTCCTTCTGCTTCTTTATTCTTCTGCAGTCACTGGAAGGCACAAGGTGAACACTTCCCCTGACTCTCGCTCTTCTGCTTATGAGAACTCAGAGGACCCACGAACCAGGTGGGGAGAAGGTGCTTTGGAGAGGCTTTGAGACAAGGGCACTGCTTTCTCTTTCTTTCTTTTCCAACTGGACTGCCCTCCTCTTACCATGCACACTGAATGCTTCTTTCTGGGGAAACAGTTATTTTTCTTAGCCACTTCAATAATTGCTTTGCTTGTGTCAAAGGCTATGTCAAACTAGGTAATATAGTTTTTCATTTTCAACAAATAACCTGTTCTCATTTTTGTAGGATTATAGTTACTTTCCATTTGGTTCTTGATAGCTCATAGTGAGCTGTGGTTTTAAAATGTCGCATGCAACATTTCTGACTGATACAGTGGATGCCCCGAGCTGGGGGTTAGAAAAAAGCCTCAAACACTTGGATAAATGAGTGCCACCTGCACAATGGAAAGAAGTGGAAGACTGCCTGTGAACCTATGTTCGTGATGACCTCTGGAAGGTAAGGAGACTTGAATACATCTTCTCTCATTCTGCTGTGATACGATGTCATTTTCACATACCACTGTGGAACTCAAGTAGATGTCTCAATATGTGGAACTGATATTTTTAACCTAGCCAGCTCTGTATGAAAAAACTCCACCACTAGGGAATTAGATACTTGAAGTTACTGGTATAATAATCTGTATAATTTTATAAAATATAATTTGTAAAATGTATTCTGCAATATTTTCCAGTCAATGTTTTACATGCAATAATTGTAAATCTTCACCAGAAAGTCTCAGAATATTGTTTGCAGAGTATTGAGGCCAGGATTACACAAAGGACCCAGCACTATGGGAGTCGATTTTATTAGCTAGCACAGATCTGTTAGAGGCGGGAGAGATCCGAGCTACCCTGAGTAACCCGCGGCAAATCTGTATGCATCTGCAGCAACTTCAATTCTTGCCTCCTCGGAAGAAAGAATTCGACTGAGGGGCATAAAGCAGAAAAAGAGACCAAGGCCAATTTCAGAGCAGGAGTGGAAGTTTATTTAAAAGGCCTCAGAACAGGAAAGAAAGGAAAGTTCGCTATGAAGAGATTCAAGACGGCATATGAAAGCTAAAGAGAGAAGATCAAGTGCCCTATTTCACCATGATTTAGGACTTCTATAGGCTCCCTCTTTCCCATGATTCTTCCCTTAGGGTGGGCTGCCTGCATGCAGTCTGCCCTCTTTACCCTTGGGAAGTGAGAACGTGTGATGTTTTAGGGAGTTGTACGCATGCACACCCGAGGCTTTCTTCCCTTTTTCAGTGGAGCGGTACCCGGAAGATCATATTTTTGTATCTTAAAGTGCATGCCCAGGAAGTTTCTTCTTCCTGGAGACAGCCTTTAATTAACACTTTAACGTTAACAGGTGTATATCATCAGGAAATGGCCTCTTCCTGGCTCTACTGCCAATTTGTCACTTTTAGAGAGGCAATCCGGTAATCACCAAACCATTATCTGACATTTCTAGTGGTTGTGGGAAGAGCCCTCTCCTGCCCTGCTCATGCCTAACCACTTGAAACCGATCGACTTTCCTTCTTGAGGATAGAAACAGACTGTCTCACCTGCATATAAGAGAGAGCAGGAAAAAAAAATAAACAATTAGAACCAGGGGTAAAACAACCAATCTACCAAAATGAGGGTTCGTGAGACACAGAAGAAACATCAGAAAAAAGAATACATTCTTGTCATCGTTTATACTTTCAAATTCTCTTGAGGGAACAGCATAAATCCATTCTACTAAAGCATTTAGTCAACATGTCAGTTGACATTAAATGTCATTATTTTTAGTGAAGAACTAAGGTGTTCAAATAAATACATGAAATGTCAGGGATTTTTTTGTCTTCCATGTTTTGAGATGTGTATTATAAAAACTTTTCTGTCTAGCTTTTAATTTTTTTCCCTAAAGATACATCTTCATTCTTTGATTCTTTAATTTCTCATGTAATTAAAAAGAAACATAGTTAAGTTTTTTACACCGTGTATTAGTTGGCATTTTTCTTACAAATTGCTCAACTTGGATAATATTGTATTAATTAAATTTATCATCACAATATACTGGTATCATCGAAAAGGTTGAAAGAGCATTTATGACTTCATTTTTCAACTTGGCAAGTGCAGGGGGAAAAGAGGTTGAGTGTCACAAACCAAAGAGCATATTGATAAAGCCAAAACAAAATCTTAGGTCCCCGAGATCCCAATTTCTTGCCAAAAAAAGCCTTTAAATTTTGTTTCCATCAGCATTGTATCCAAGTTTTATTGAATTGTTACGTTTCATTTTCCCTGATGCAATCGCTGCACAGAAATAAAGGAGCTGAGGACTGCTTTGCTATCTTCTAATTATGAATCGGTGCACTTTATTTAATCTTCAGTTGTCAATCAGCCTGTTTCTATCAGGACTCTCATAATCTCACCATTTGCCCCCATTTCAAATTTTTACTCCTTTTCTTCAGTTTAATGAAAAACTTCATTGCCATCATCTCCATTCTCCTCAACCCCATCCCCACCTCATCAGAATGTCTTTAGGGAGCTTCTCATGACACATTTTTAAACACCTGTTTACTCTGGGTAGTAATCAGACACATAAAAATACCTTTCTTTTCTTGGTTCTGTCTTATCGTCATGGCCAACCAGACGGCAGATGTTCAAAACTGGAGAGGTAGGCATGTAGCCTGAGGCCTGCCAAGTGAAACAACGGAGGCCCAGCGCCTTCCTAGGAGAATTCCTGATGGCCCAGGGGTGGGGTCAGGCTCAGTGTTGAAGGGGCACAGACTTCTCTGTCCATTGCTAAAAACATCAAGTGGTGGACAGCCAGGATGAGTGATGGGCTGCTAATACATTCCTCCTAAGGAGACACTCCTGGGGTCTCACTATTTCACTCTGCCATTTTGATTCTGTGATTCCATTTTCAATTCCTCAACATTAGTCATTGTTCAAGACTTACGTACTTAAAAGGTTGTTTCAGAACCCATATTACTATTTTTCAATTTTTGTCTACAATTCTTTTGAAAATTGTTGAAATAAATTTCCATACAGTGGAAAGCAGAGATATGAGGTGTACAATTAGGTGAGTGTTGACAAATGTATATAATCCTGTAACCACACTCCTACCAAAGTATGGAGGTATGGAATATTTTCATTATTCTAGAAAGTTTATTTGTGGCTCTTTCTCTTGAATTCCTCCAAAGAGGCAACCTATGTTCTGATTTTTGCCTCTAAAAATTTTTGCTATCCAAGAACTTCGTATAAATAGGAGTACACAATGTTTGCTTCCTTTACTGTATTCAATACTTTGACATGTATTTATATGTTTGAGTAGTTTGCTCCACTGTATAGTATTATTGTTTGACTATTCTGTTATGAATAGACTGCTGGATCATGTCCAGAAGTTGGCAATAATGAATAACGTGGCTGTGGATATTCTTATTTATATTATTTTAGGTGACATGTGTTTTTCCTTTTCTGGTTTTCCTCACCAGGTTAAAATCCCTGGAATAGAAATGATGAAGACAGATATCCTTTCCTCATTCCTGATCTTAGAAAAAACCATTGCATTTTATCCCATTAAGTGTGATACTAACTGTAGTTTTAAAAAGTATGTTTATTGATTTGAAGAAATTTCCTTTTATTCTTTGTTTGCTAAGAACTTTCCTTATAAGTAAGGGCTGAATATTGTTAAATGCTTTTCCTCATTTTAATTAATATAAATTGTATAGTTGATCTTATTTTGTTAATACGGTGAACTACGCTGACACTTAAACAATCTTGTATTTCTGGGATAAAACGCATTTGGTCATGATGTATTGTCCTCTTCATATATTTCTGATTTTATTTGTTCATATTTAGTTTTTGTTTACTTGTTTGTTTTTGGCCAATGTTCAAGACAGATATTAATCTACGATTTTCATTTCTTATAATGTCTTTGTCTGGTATTGTTAGTTAATGCTGACATTATAAAATAAAAATTGGCATGTGTTTCCTTCTCTAATTTTTGAAATGTTATTAGTATTTATTTTTTAATGTTTGAATTAATTTATCAGTGAAACCATCCAGGCCTGGAATTTGCATGGTGGATAGATTCTTGATAATGAGTTCAATTTGTATACTTGATAAAGGGCTATTCAGATTTTTTTTCAGCTTTACCCAGTTTTGGTAAGTTGCATTTTTCAGGAGATCTGACTGTTTCACTGTTGTTAAATTTACCTTTTATAATTATAAGGTCTGTAATATCTTATTTCTCACTATGATATTAGTAGTTTTACCTTTAATATACCAAACTCTGCATGTTGTTATTTTTCCAGTTGTTTGCCCTAATCTTTATTTCATTGTTTCTGATTTCATTTTTATAGTTTTTTTTTTCCTACTATTGATTTTGGATTTAATATGTGCATCTTTTTCTAGCTTCTTAGAGTGGAAACTTAGCTTTTTGATTCTAAACTTTTCTTCATTTTTCTGATATAAATATTTAAAGCTATTAAGTTCCCTGTAAACATTGCTTTAGAAGTATTTCATGGATACGACCTGTTGTACTTTTCATTATTTAGTTCAAAAGATTTTCTAATTTTCATTATAATTTCTTCATTGTTCCATGGATGATTTAGAAGCATGTTGCTTAAATTACAAATGTTTGAGAATTTTTCTAGACATTTTTTTCTAATGTATTTCTAATCAAATTCATGGTGATTGAAGAATATGCTCTGTATGATTAAAAAATGAAAGGTTCAGAATTTAGTCCAAGATCGCTGTTTAGTTCTCTCATGTAATGTTAATCTTCTTTAATCTTGAACAATTCATTAATCTTTCACATTTTTAATGAATGTGGGCTAGATGTTGTGTTTACCAGCTTTTAATTTGGGATAGTCAGATTTTTCTAATGAGTATATTCAAGGTATGTATTTGTAACTGAAATAATACAGAATTGGTGCTGTTTTTAGTAGATTCTATCAGGAGGTATATGGTACTGAATTGTCCCATTTCCACAAATGTTAATTTTGATTGTTTTTTAAAAGTTATATATTCAAAATCTCTCTGCTATAAGATATTGCTTTCCCTTTGTGATTAATAAGCATCTTGAAGGGAGATGCTCTGAGACTAGATTAATACACTTTTTCCGGCCGGGCACAGTGGCTCACGCCTGTAATCCCAGCACTTTGGGAGGCCGAGGCGGGTGGATCACGAGGTCAAGAGATCGAGACCATCCTGGTCAACATAGTGAAACCCGGTCTCTACTAAAAATACAAAAAAAAATTAGCTGGGCATGGTGGCACATGCCTGTAGTCCCAGCTACTTGGGAGGCTGAGGCAGGAGAATTGCTTGAACCCAGGAGGCGGAGGTTGTGGTGAGCCGAGATCGCGCCATTGCACTCCAGCCTGGGTAACAAGAGCGAAACTCCGTCTCAAAAAAAAAAAAAAATACACTTTTTCCTCAAATGTTGCTTCCACTACTTTTAGTAGTTATTGATGATTCTTGTCTAAATAAATAATCTTATGATGATTGTCAAATAGTGCTTTTCTAATTCAATCATTCCTTCTGAATTTATTCTTTAGGTTTCTTCTATAAGGAAGAGGTTTTGCTTTTCTACTATTATATATTTCAATATGGAATTAAACAATCTTAATTTAGAAAATGGCTTTTAGCCAGTGGAAGACCCTTAAACCTGATTTCTGTGTTTTTTGAACTGTCACCATCATTTTTCCAATGTTTTAATTTTTGCTTAACAAAATGCTCGGCTCTCATTTTTTATTTCCCTTTTCCAGCCCTGAAATTAGTATTTCCTTCAGTTAGCCTTGATTTCTTTTAGTGAGGATGGTGTTTGGAAACTAATGTTAAGGCACTAGATATGCTCATTACTACTAGATGTTATTGTTTTTATTTCCTCTCAGCAGATAGGAATCAGAGCCAGGAAACACACACACACACAAACACACACACACACACACAAACATCATGATGTCAATTATAAATGTATATAGCAATATGTACATTTGTATCTATGCCCATTGATATGGTTTGTCTGTGTCCCTACCCAAATCTCAACTTGAATTCTCTTTCCCAGAATTCCCACATGTCATGGGAGATACCCTGGAGGGAGGTAATTTAATCATGTTGGCCAGTCTTTCCCATGCTATCATGAGATCTGATGGTTTTATCAGGAGTTTCTGCTTTTGCTTCTCCCTCATTTTTCTCTTGCCTCCATCATGTAAGAAGTGCCTTTCACCTCCTGACATGATTCTGAGGCCTCCCCAGCCATGTGGAACTATAAGTCCAATTAAACCACTTTTTGTTCCCAGTTTCAGGTATGTCTTTGTCAGCAGTATAAAAATGAACTAATAACCCATCTATTAACCCATAGGTTTATACTGATACCTCCAATTGCAATTTAATACAAAAGTTTTATTCTCACCTCCTTCCTCTCTGTATTACTCTGTTTTCATATGGCTATAAAGAAATACCTGAGACTGGAAAATTTATAAGGATAAAAGGTTTAATTGACTCACAGTTTCAAATGATTTGAGAAGCCTCAGGAAACTTACAATCATAGTAGAAGGAGAAGGGGAAGGGAGGACCTTCTTCACACGGCCACAGGAGAGAGAAGTGCAAGCAGGGGAAGTGCCAGATACTTATAAAACCACCAGATCTTATAAGAATTCACTATCAAGAGAACAGCATGGAGGAACCACCCCTATAATCTACTCATCTTCCTCCCTTGACACGTGAGGATTATAATTCGAGATGAGATTTGGGTGGAGAAACAGAGCCAAACCATATCATTCCACTCTGGCCCTTCCCAAATTTTATGTCTTCAAATTTCAAAACACAATAATTTCTTCACAACAGTCCCCCAAAGTCTTAACTTATTCAAGCATTAACCAAAAAGTCCAAGTCCAAAATCTCATCTGAGTCAAGGCAAGTCCCTTCCCCCTAGAAGCCTGTAAAATCAAAAGCAAGTTAGTTACTTCCAAGATACAATGGGGATAGAGGCACTGGATAAATGCTCCTATTCCAAGTGGGAGAAATTGGTTAAAACGAAGGGGATACAGGGCTCATGCAAGTCCGAAATCCAACAGAGCAATCATCAAATCTTAAAGCTCTGAAGGAATCTCCTTTGACACCATGTCTCACATCCAGGACACGCTGATGCAAGAGATGGGCTCCCATGACCTTAGGCACTTTGTATACATGACTGAAAACAATGGCTTCCTAGCCACAATATATTTACTTATTTGCTAAATTCTATAATCCAGAGAAAGGAGTATGAGCATTACTTATTCATACCACTGCAAAAGAGCACAAATCCCTAAGTCAGTAGAGTTCAATATTTGCTTACATTTTTTTTCTCTGTTCAACCTGAAGATAGATAATAAAAATAAAGTGTCTAGAATTTACTCGGATCAGCTCATTTCCCCCTTTTCATAGGATACCCCTCCTTTAAAATATAATTAAGTTTATTTCTATTTGTGTTTTAAGATTATGATTGGCTTCATTATATATTTTTATGTATGTGATACATGGACATCATTCCAACATCAAACTATGCAAAATAATATATTATCCTAGATATTATCTTCCACACTCTTCTGACCCTACTTCCTATTTCTTTCTTGTTTATATATCCTGTGTTTTAGGTATGTGTGAGTAGACATGTATTTTCTTACTCTTCCTTATCATGTAGAAGGTCACAAACCATACATATTTACACTTTACTTTCACGTAGAAATATACCTTGGAAATGACTTCATGTAAGTTTGCAGGGATTCTCCTCATTCATTTTAAGAGCCGCATCATATACCCTTGTGTAGATATACCCTTTTTACAACTCCTGTGTATGGGGATTTGGTTGTTGCTAATAACTGGCAATTATAAACAGTGTTGCAAGGAATAACCTTGTGTATGTGTATATTTGCATTTAGGTGTATCTTCAAGGTAAACTACTAGAATCAGTATAGCTAACTCAGAAGATAAATGCTAAGTAGGCTTGCTAAATATTTCATGAATCAATTTTCATTTCAATCAGCAGTGTATGAAAGTGCCCATTTTCCCAAGGCCTCAGCACAAAATGTATTGTCATACTTCTTAATTTTGGACAATCTGATAGGTGGAAGTAGTTAATGGTGTAGTTATTCTTACAAAATTTATAGTGGTTGTGACTGATATTTAATAGATTGCCTACATTTTAATTGTATAGTTTCTATGACTTTTGACTCAGGTATACATCAGTGTAACCCAAGTCAAAGAGCTTTTCTATCACAGTGTCCACTTGTGCCTCTTTGCAATCTTCCTTTCTACACCTGACAATACCAACCTCTGCTAAGCATTATGCCATTATAGACCTGTACTGCCTATTCTACAATTTCATGTAAGTAGAATAAGAGCATAATTTGGCTTTCTCTCAGCATAGTGCACCATGTTTTGAAATTTACTTATGATGCTGAGTATTGATTTTTATTGCTGTAACATATTACAGATATGGACATACTATAAATTGTTTATCCACTCACCTGATAATGGACATTTGGGTTATTTTTGGTTTTGGGATATATGAATAAATCTGCAGGAACACTAATTTAAAAGTCTTTGTGTGAATATATGCCTTATTTTTCTTGGTTAAATATCTAGAAGTACAATGTTTGGTTAATAGGGTTTATAAATGTTTAACTTCATAAGAAACTGGCAAACTACTTTCAAAAATATGTTGACCATTTTATACTCCCACAAGCAATATGTGAGAATTTCAGTTGTTCTACAACCCCATCAACACTATGTGTTGTAACTCTTGTTAGTTTTAACCACTCTAGAGTGTATGTTGCATTATCTCATTGAGGGTTTTCTTTGTAATTTTTCTATGAGTAAAGATCTCAAGCATTTTTACATGTATATTGATCATTTTATATCTTTTCATATTATGTTGTTTCAAATAGTTTGACTATATTAAGTTGATATCTTATTAATGTGTTATCAGAATTCTCTATATATTCTGGATACCATTATTTTGTCAGATAAATGTATTACAGACATTTTCTCTCTCTCTATGGCTTGAATTTTTATTTTCTGAGCACTGTCTGGGAAGATCAGAAGCTTTACATTTGAGTTAAGTCTAATGTACTTTTTGTTGCTGTATTGATTTTGTTGTTGGTGTCATAGCATGGAAGTCTTCATGTATTCAGATTTTTTATTTCTGATGTTTTCTTCTATATGTTTTATAGTTTTAGTCTTTGCACTTAGGTCTGTGGTTTGGTTGATGTTCACTTTTGTCAAAATTCAATCATCCACAGATGTGTAGATCTATTTCTGGATTTTTTAATGTTTTCCAATGGTCTAAGTGGACATAGTGCAAAATTGCCCCAATTCCCAAGAAAGGTGAAGTAACATATATAATTATTTATGTATGTCCTCACTTCATAGTGATGACTTCTCATGAAATTGGTCCACCCGAAAGACCAGAAATCAACCTGTTCACTCAGTAGTCAGTCACTACCTTTCATCTGGACTGTCAAGCTTATGTATTACCCAAAATACCCTGGACACTTCACTCCCAATTTCCATAGTAATTTGTGTCTTACTTTGTTAAATTTAATGTTTCAGTACATTTTGAAAAGGTCCAGAAAGTGTTGTAATTAAAAAGGGTAGTGTGTCTTTAGTTAACACTCAAGAGAGTAGAGCAAATTCTGACTCTGCTACTCACTGACTTTGTGGACTAAGTGAGTTATCTATCTACCCTGAGCCTCAGTTTCCTTATTTGGAAAGTAAAGACAATAGCAATATATACACTATTTACTATCTACTATCATATGAAATATTATAAATAACTGAAATATTATAAATAAAACACTGAGCACACATCAGTGGTATATAATGATAACTAACACGATATTTAATAAATATGTATGACCAATATTTTTTATTCTTTTACAATTCAAACATTGTGTCTTTTGAAAAATTTACCAGTAATTTAAAATAGCACCTCTGTGACATGCTCAAGGAGAAATATTCACATACATCATTTTGGGGTATTCACTGAACTACCTTTAAAATAATCCCTTTTTATGCTTTCAGACATATCAAATTAACTTGGTGCCTGTACCATCTTAATTAGTTCTGTACTGAAAATCCAAATTCAAACTTTATAGTAGAAATGTAAGTCATGGAGAGAAACTGATATTTATATGCTCAGAGTTAAGCAAAACCAGGTTTTATATCACCAGGCGCATCAATTTAGTGCTAAGACCAAGAGATCTTTGCTAATCAGTGTTGCTCTCTTAATTAATAATGGCATCTAAAGCTAATGATTCTCAGCTTTTCAAACAAACCTCTGCCTTTTTTTCTGATGTACTGTAAATGGCTATCTGAATTCCATGCATTTGAATTTGAAAGACAATGTGATTATGTGCACATGATTTATTTAAAAAGAAATTGTTACTCTCAAAACATTTTCATAAATCAGAAAAAAAAGCATTCTTTTTGTGGGAAAGAACAAACATTTATATTGACTAGAACATTTCTTAACTTACATCAACCATAAACGAATTTTTATTTGTTTTTACTCTACTGGCTGGATTAGCCTGCAGTTTCAACTAATGGTCTACTAACATTATGGAGATTAGTAAACCCTGTGCTTAATTAACACTGTCTTTGACCTTGCCAATAGTAACTTTGTATCACAGGAACATGCCAAATGATTTCAGGGTCTTTAATTCCCGGAGAAATGACCTAAGAACATATTACAATAGATGAATTTAGAAAAATTTAGAATGTTGTCCAGAAGTAAATTTTTCAAAAGGCCTGACTTCTAGGAAAGTGTAGTATTGATTGTACGACAGATACGACTGTTTCTTCAGCTCTAGGTCACATTATCCACTGACATATTGGCATTCTGGTTTCTAGATCAATCTCTCAGGAATTGGCCTTAATGAATCATTTTGATCACCTGGGAATAGGCAGATAAAAAACAGTCTAGCCTTCCTATCCTGCAGCAAACAATGGGGGTCCTGGGCTGTAAAATCTGTGCTAAAATTATAATCAATTCACTCTCCTGTAAGGTTAGCTTTGACTGAGGTCCTGGCGGGGCTGACCTCTCCAAGGATTTGTGAGGTTTTCAGCAGAAAGGACTGTGAGGTTTCTTTCATGAAGACACTCCTGTCCCTGATGACTACAGATTGCTCCTGGAAGACCTGTATTTACTTTATCTGTAAGAATAGATATCATACAGTTTACCTGCAATAAGCAAGTCGAACTTAACATATTCAACCAAATACTCTTGAAGAAAAAATCTATTGTTTGTCATCATTTTGCTCTCCAAGGTCTGGGATTTATTCTCCTTAAATTCCCTAAGCTCTTCATGGTTTACTAAATTTTCACCTTGTGGAGAATGATATAACTTTTAGGTTAATGTGTTTATCTCAGTCCAAAGGGAATTATAGACCCAGATGCTTGGGAGGCTGAGGCAAGAGAATCACTTGAATCTGGGAGGCAGAGGTTGCAGTGAGCCGAGATCACGCCACTTTACTCCAGTCTGGGCAACAGAGTGAGACTCTCTATAAAAACAAACAAAAACCACAAAGAGCATCATAGAAACAAAAGTAGTTTTTATAATTCCAAAACAGGAATTTTCTATGCCTATGTGTGTTGGCAGGATGATGATTTGGGGATGATGATCCATGAACCTCCTGAGGGCAGGCATGTGAAATTTTATTTTAAAACCTCCTTATTTGTTACTGTGACCATTATTCAGACCTGCAGAGCTCTCCACATCTGATTCCTGCTCCTCTCGTAGACTTCTTCTCAATCACTCTCACGTTCTTGGGTTTTCTTTCAGCTTCATGGAACATTTTATAGAAATTGCTATCTAGTACTAATAATTACGTGTTATGACTTCATGGTGTGCCATGTATCATCATCAAAAAACAAACCATCATCTTCATCGTTGCTGTCTACTGAATGTTTGCACTCCCAACAATTCCATATGCTGAAAACAGCATTGCAATGGTGTTACGCGGTGGGATTTCTGAGAAGTGATCAGATCTTGAGGACAGAGCCCTCATGAATAGGATGTGTGCCCTTATAAATAAAGACCCTGGAGAGCTCTCTCACCCTCTTTTCACCATATGAAGACACAGTGGTAAGTCAGCAATCTCCAACCCTGAAGAGGGTCACCCTAGACCCCAAGCATGTTGGCACCTTGATCTTGAACATTCAGCCCCCAGAACTGTGAGGAATAAACTTCTGTTGATTATAAGTCACTCTACCTATAGTATTTTGAGAGCAGTCTAAGCTGACTAAGACATGACTTAATGGGATGCCAGGCTTTATCACTTAAAAAATTAATTTTTTAAAAAATTTTAAAAGGTAATCCAGGAATTATCAATAGGAAAGAGCTTAAGAGCATGTGTCAGAGAAATAGGAGCAGCTGCGACAAATGCGCCCGAGGTGTCCATGGTCAGCACAACAGGAATTTCTGCTCGCTCATCTGGAAGTCCATGGTGGATGCTTCTAGTCAGACCACAATGGTTTAGAGTCTGAGACTCCCTAAATCTTGCAGTTGTACTACCACCAAAAGCCTTGCCACCAACCAAAGAAGAAAGAGACGGCGAAGAATGCATCTCAACTTTTTCTTGCCGTGCTGGTCAGCGATGAATATGCTTCTGCTCATGGGCATGTTGGCAAGAACTATGCTAGTGGCCTTCCCTGGATGCAGAGGAGAGGGGCTGGGAACTCTCATCTTGACTACAGCCAGTGCTTTCCTGAGACAACTCTGAACTATGGGAAGAGGCATTTGAATATTAGTGGTGTACATTTTGTCATTCTGTAGCAGAGGTAACTGTCTGCACTCTTCTTCCCATTCGGAATATTCGAACCCATCCCTCCGGAAGACAACCCAGTGTCCTACCCAGTCAGTACATGGAGCTCAAAGTCTAAGACCTCTGGTTGATGATCATTACTGCCCACAGGACTCAACGGTGGCTTCTCAGCATCTAGAAATCAGTATCCTGGTGGACAAGTTGTCTGTGCCTTCCGTCCAACACAGTGATGTGGGATGGGGACAGGTTAATTGCAACACAGTCTCAAGGACAGAAAAGAATAAAGAGAGAACAACACATACTGGGGCCTATCGGAAGACGGAGGAGGGAGAGAATCAAGATAAATAACTAATGGGTACTAGGCTTAATACTTGGGTGACCGAATAATCTGTACAACAACTCCCCTCCTCACACACACACACGTTTACCTATATAGCAAACCTGCACATGTATCCCGGAACTTAAAAGTTTTTAAAAAAACTTAAAAACAGTTATAAAACAATATGATTTAAAAAATAAATAAAAACATGAAGAATAAAAAGAGGAAGACAAGTAGCACTCATTGGTCCAGAGCATTTAAGAACTAATGCCATATATCCTTGTCAAAACTCACTAAATTCTGTAATAAAAGGGTGAATTTTACCCTATGTAAATTATACCTTAATTTTTAATTTTTCTATCTTAATTTTTAGAATTTTATACCATAATTTTTTAAATTGGGGAGAGAAGAACTAAAACAGGGATAGAGAACTGTTTATTGGCATGGAAATCTATAGGTATGTCTTACTTCCAGTAAGTCAATTAACATTTTTATTGTTTTTACATATAGCAGTTGGGCCATCTCCTGTACTATGTGGACTTTGGATTTTGCTCTGAGATGAGAAATCACTGGCCCATTTGGAGTAATGGAGGAGTGTGGTCACACCTGTTTTAACCCACTGGGTGCTGGATTGAGACCAAAGGGTAGCAGTAAGAGAGCAGCTGACAGGATCCTGCACCAGCCCCGGGGGGTCACCCCAACCCACCTGGACCCAGCATGTTTGATAATGATAAGGAGTTAGGATGTTTGGTCACTTACTCATCTTCCAATTCTAAATTTCAGCAAATAATGGCATCCCTGGCTGTGTCTGCTTTATCTTTATTGATACCATTTGGTCTTTCTATTTGCAGACTAATGTATGAAGATGCTTGGGGATGAAAAGACTAAAAGAATGGCTGGAACAGATGTGCACCAAATCAATGAAGTGCACTTATTCTGAAAGAGATCGTAAATATCTTTTGCTTAGTTTATGGAGTCTACTCATTTCCTAATTTGCATGAGAAATTTGAACACGAGGGTTGTTCTGATTTTTGCACAGTCAGATACCAGATTGCTAGGAAGTGAGTGATAAACTTAGACTTTCCTAACAGCTATCTATAAAAATATTAAAAAATAAATTGACTTATTGGAAATAAGACAGATCTATAGATCCCCACATCAATGAACATTTTTCTATCCCTATTTTATGTTTTTCTTCCCCCATTCAAAAAAATAAGGTCTCATATTTTAAAATTAAGGTATAATTTACATAGCATGAAACTCACCCATTCAGTACACAATTCAGCGAGTTTTGGCGAAAATATACAGGCATACTACCACTACAATAAAACTTTTGAGTAGTTCCATTATTTTAAAATATTTCTGTATGTCCCCTAGCGTCAACCCTTCACTCAGCCCACAGCCCCTCCCAACCACTGACTAATCTGTTTTCTGCCTCTATAGTTTACTTTTTCAAAAATAATTCAGCATTTAGCTGACATGTGGATTTTTTCTTTTCAGTTTGTAAGTTTTTGCTTCATTTATTTTCAAATTGTGTTTTAAGATTCACTTATTTGTGCATATTGTTTGTTTTCTTTTGTTTTGTTTGTAAATGGGCCTTATATTTTAGAAGAGTTTATGTTTGCGGCAAAATTGAATGGCAGATACAAACTGTCTATGTCCCCCACCCTCACACAAGCAGCCTCCCTATCAACCACTCTGTCCACAGCCGTAACTCTGTTACAATTGATGACCCTGTACTGATGTACTGTCATCACCCAAAGCCCAGAGTTCACTCCTGGTGCTGTACGTATTCTATGGCAGCAGTCCTCCACCTTTTTGGCAGGACTGGTTTTGTGGAAGACAATTTTTCCATGGACCAAGGAGGATGTGAGGATGGTTTCGGGATGCATTACATTTGTTGTACACTGTATTTCTATCATTTTTACATTATGATACTTAATAAAATAATTATACAACTCACCATAATGTAGAATCAGGGGGAGCCCTGACCTTGTTTTCCTGCAACTAGACAGTTTCATCTGGAGGTGATGGAAGTCAGTGACAGATCATCAGGCATTAGATTCTCATAAGGAGCACAAGATCTATATCCCTTGCATGCACAGTTCACAGTAGGGTTACTGCTCCAATGAGAATCTATTGCTGTAGCTCATCTGACAGAAGGTGGAGCTCACGTGGTAATGCGAGCGATGGGGAGTGGCTGTAAATACAGATGAAGCTCTGCTCACTCACCACTCACCTCCTGTTATGCTGCCTGGTTCCTCACAGGTATTGGTTCATGGGGACGCCGTTCTATGTGTTTTGAGAAACAATGGCATTATCGACCTTTAGAGTTTTATACAGAACAGTTCCACTGTTCCCAAGTCCTCTGTGCCCTACCTGTGCATCTCCTGCTCCCCTGCTCATCCCAACACCTGGTGACCAGGGATCTTTTCACTATCTCCACAGTTTTTCCTTTTCCAGAGCGTCATATACACCCACGCACTGCATAATGATTTTCTGGTCAACTGTAGACTGCATATACCACAGTGTTCCGGTAAGATTCCAATGGAGCTGGAAAATTCTCATCACCCAGCGATGTCTTGATCATCCTGATCCTAAGTAGGCCTAGGCTGTAATATGTGTTTGTGTCTTAGTTTTTAACAAAAAAGCTTAAAAAATAAAACATATGAATAAAAATCTTAAAAATAGAAAAAAACTTATAGAATAAGTATATAAAGAAAGAATTTTTTGTACAGCTCTACAATGTGTTTGCGTTTTCAGCTGTGTTATTACAAGAGTATAAAAGTTTAAAAAATGAAGCATATATAAATTAAAAACATTAGAGTAAGTTAAGGTTAAATTATTATTGAAGAAAATGTTTAAAATAAATTTATTGTAGCCTACATGTGCAGTTTTAAGTCTATGGTACTGTACACTAATGTTCTAAGCCTTCACATTCACTCACCACTTACACACTGACTCACCTAGAGCAACATTCAGTCCTGCAAGCGACTTTATATAAGTGTCCTGCATAAAAAAACCATCTTTAATGCCATATTTTTATTGCAGCTTTTCTATGTTTAGATACAAAAATGCTTATCACCATGTTATAGTTGCCTGCAGTGTTCAATACAGTCGTGCTGTACAGGTTTGTGGCCTCAGAGCAATAGGCTACACCACAGAGCTAAGTGTTTAGTAGGCTGCACCATCTAGGTTTGCCTAAGCACACTCTGTGATGTTCACACAATGACAAAATCAGGTATCCATGCATGTCTCAGACTGTATCCCCACTGCTAAATCACACATGACTGTAATTGGAATCACACAGTATACGGGCTTTCCAGTTTGACTTCTTTTAAGTTGAAAGTTATTTGATGTCTTTACATGGCTTGATAGCTCATTTATTTTTAGCATTGAGTAATGTTCCATGATCTGGATGTATTACAGTTTATTTATCCAGTCACCTACTGAAGGACACCTTAGTTGCTGCCAGATAAGCACATTTTGACAACTGTGAATAAAGCTGCTATAAACATTCATGTGCAGGTTTTTGTGTGAACATATGTTTTCAGTTCATTTAGGTAAATGCTAAGGAGCATGACTGTTGGATCATATACAAGAGTATGGTTAATTTTGTGAGAAACTGGCAGACTGTCTTCCAAAGTGGCTGCACCATTTTGCATTCCCACCACCAATGGATGAGAGTTCCTGTTGCTCCACATCCTCTCCAGCATTTGGTATTGTCAGCGTTTTGGATTTGGACCATTCTAATATGTGGGTAATGTTTTAATTTACAATTTCCTAATGACATATATTAAGCATCTTTTTTTTTTTTTTTTTTTTTTTTTTTGAGACAGAGTTTCGCTCTTGTGACCCAGGCTGGAGTGCAGTGGTGCAATCTCAGCTCACCACAACCTCCACCTCCTGGGTTCAAGCAACTCTCCTGTCTCAGCCTCCCGAGTAGCTAGGACTACAGGCATGCACCACCATGCCCAGCTAATTTTTTGTATTTTTAGTAGAGATGGGGTTTCACCATGTTGACCAGGATGGTCTCGATCTCTTGACCTGGTGATCCACCTGCCTCAGCCTCCCAAAGTGCTGAGATTACAGGCGTGAGCCACCGCACCGGGCCCTAAGCCATCTTTTTCACATGCTTATCTGACATGTATATCTTCTTTGTTTGAGGTGTCTGTTCAGGTCTTTTTCTTACAAAATTGGGATGTTTTTATTGTTGAATTTTAGAGAGTTTTGTATGTATTTTGGATAGTCATCACTTTATCAGACAGACATTTTGCAAATATTTTCTTTTTGTTTGTGACTTATCTCCATTATCTTGTTATGCTCTTGACAGCGTCTTTTGCAGACTTTTAAATTTTAAGTCCAGCTTACAAAGTATTTATTTTAAGATTCATGCCTTGGGTATTATATCTAAAATTAATCACCATACTCAAGGTCATCTAGATATTTTCCCATTATAATATAGAAATTTAAAAGTTTTGTGGGAAGAGTAAAGGGTCTGAAGATTTGTTTCTAGTTTTTTTTTTCTTTGCATGTGGATGTCCAGTTGGTCAAACCCTCTTTCTTGAAAAGACTACTTCTTTTATCCACTGCATTATTTTTGCCCTCTGATCAAAGATTACGTGACCGTCTTTGTGTGAGTTTCTTTCTGGGCTCTCAATTCTGTCCCATTGAACTGCTTACGTATTGTTTCACCATTACCACACTGTCTTGATTAGTGTAGCTTTATAGTAAGTCTCGAAGTCAGATAGTGCCAATCTTCTGACTTTGTTCCTCCTCAATATTATGTTGGACAATTGGAGTCTATTTTCTCTCCAAATAAAATTTATAATCAGTTTCTTAATATCCACAAAGTAATTTTCTGGTATTTTTATTGGGGTTGCATTGAATCTGTAGATCAAATTGGGATGAAATGACATTGAAAATATTCACTCTTCCTATTTCTGAATATGAAATAGCTCTCCATTTATTTATTTCTTCTTTGATTTCTAGCAACAGAATTTTGAAGTTTTGCTCATATATATCTTGCATATATTTGGTTCAATTTATACCTAAGTATTTTATGCTTTTTTGCTGCTAATGTAAGTGGCATTGTATTTTAAAGTTTAATTGTTCATTGCTGGTATATAGGGCAAGGCATGTCTTTGTATATTAACCTTGTATCCTACAACCATGCTATAGTCACCTACTAGTTCCAAAAGGTTTTGTTGTTGTTGATTCTTTTGGATTTTCTACATTGACAGTCATGTCATTTAAGGCTAAAGGTAGATTTATCTCTTCCTTCCTAAGTGCATATATTTTCTTGTCTTTCTGCATTAGCCAAGACTTCTAGTACAATGAAAAGGAGTAGTGAGAGGGGACATCTTTACATCATTCCTTATCTTAGAGAGAAACTCCTAGTCTGTCACCATTAAGTATGATGTTAGCTATGAGACTTTTTTGTAGCTATTCTTTATCAACTTGAAGAAGTTTTCTTCTGTTCTTAATTCACTGAAAGTTTTTAACATAAATGGGTGCTGAATTTTGTCAAGTACTTTTTCTGCATCTACTGATAAGTTAATATAATTTTTTTCCTCTTTAGTCTGTGGATGTGATGAATTGCATTAGTTTATTTTCTAACATTGACCTAGCCCTGCACACCTGAGATAAATTCCACTCGGTTGTAGTATATAATTATTTATACACATTGTTGAATTTGATTTGCTAATATTTTGTTGAAGATTTTTTCCTCTATGTTCATGAGAGATATTAGTTCCAGTAATGTCTGGTTTTGGTATTAGGGTAATACTGGCCTCATAATATGACCTGGAAGGTATTCCCTCCACCTCTATCTTCTGAAAGAAATTGTAGAGAATTAACATAATTTCTTCCTTAGATGTTTGGTAGAATTCACAAGTGAACCCATTTGGTTCTGATACTTTCTATATTGAAGAGTGAATAATTATTAATTTAATTGAAAAATAAATATGGCATATTCATCTTATCTACTTGTTCTTGTGTGTTTTCATAAGTTATATTTTTCAAAGAATTGGTTCATTTTATCTGTGTTGCCATATTTGTAGACACACAAAGTTGTTAAGACATTTTTTATTATCTTTTTAATGTCACGGGATCTATAGTGATAGCCTTTTAGTTTTGATATTATAAATTTGTGTCTTTGCCATTTTCCCCTTAGTAGCCTGGCTAGTGGTTTATTGATTTTATTTATCTTTTCATAGAACCAGGTTTTGGTTTTGTTGATTTTTTCTGGTAATTTTATTATTTTAATTTCATTTACTTCTCCTCTAATTTTTATCATGCCTTTTCTTCTGCTTACTTTGGATTTAATGTGCCCTTTTTTTCCTGGTTACCTAAAGTGGAAGCATGAGTCATTAATTTTATATCTTACTTTTTTCCATATATATATATATAAAATTATTATTAAATTTCCCTCAAAGCACTACTTGGGCTATACACCACAAATTTTGCTAAGTTGTATCTCATTTTGATTTACCTAAAATGATTAACTTCTCTTGAGACTTCTCCTGTGACCTATGTGTTATTTAGAAATATGTTGTTTAATCTCCATCTATTTTGGGATTTTCCAATTATCCTTTTGTCGTTGATTTATAACATAATTTTACCATGGTGAAAGCAGATATTATATGATTTCTATTTTAAATGTGTGAAGATGCATTTCATGGTCCTAAATTTGATCCATCTCATCGAGTATTCCATGTGAGTTTAAGAAGAATGCGTAATCTGCTGTTGTTAGATGAAGTAGTCTATAGATGTCACTTAGAGCCACTTGTTTGATGGTGTTGTTCAATTCAGTAATGTCCTTACTGATGTTCTGCTGACTGGATTTGTCTATTTCCAATGGAGCAAGTGCTGAAATCTACAATTATTATCGTGAGTTAATCTATTTCTCTTTCCAGTTCTATCAGGTTTTGCCTCACATGTTTTGATGCTGTGTAGTTAGGTGCATACACATTAAGAATTGGAATGACTACTTCTAGAATTGACCACTTTATCATGAGGTATTGCCTCTCTCTACTCCCCATAACTTTCCTTGCTCTGAAGTATACTTTGTCTGAAATTAACACAACTAATTCTGCTTGCTTTTGATTTGTGCTGGCATGGTCTATGTTTCACCATCCCTTTACTTTTAATCTACATGTGTCTTTATATTTAAAATGGGCTCCATAAAGACATAAGATACTTGGGTCTTATCTTTTAATCCATTCTAAGATTTTGATACTTTAATATGTATATTTGAAGCATTGACCTTCAAAGTAATTATTTATGTATTCTTATTAATATCTACTATATTTGTTATTCTTTTCTATTTGTTAACTTTGTTTTTGCTTCTGTTTTATCTTTCACTCTTTTACTTGTTTTTATAATTGTAATTGAGAATTTATACTATTATTTGTTGTCAATATTTTCTCATTTCTTAGCAAATTGATTTTAATTTTGTAGTGGTTGCCCTAAAGTTTGCAATATACATTTACGACTAATTCAAGTCCACTTTCAATTAATACTACACCACCTAATGGGTAGTATGTGATATTTTAATAGCAAAATAATATCAGTGTCTTCCTCTTGCCTTTTGTATTATTGCTGCCCATTCACTTTACTAATATATAAGCAAACACACACACACACACAGATGCATACATAATTTAACACTTCCTTGCTTGTTTTTTAATAATCTATTATCTGTTAATAAATTAAGAATAAGAATAAGAATAACTAAAGTTTTTATTTAACTTCACTTATGTCTTCTTCAATGCTTCTTTTTCTTTAAGACCTGAGTTTATGACTGTTGAGAATAACCTATATGCGGTGGTCCATTTTTCAATTCTAAGTGCTTTAGTATAAGTTTAAGCAGGCTTCATGCAAATAAATAAATAAAGAAGCAGAATGTACTGAGTCATGAACCACCACCCTGCCTTTCTGCTTTCCCTTTCACTCAGTGGTCAGGCCCCTGTTGGTCAGGCTCTTCTGCTTAAGCCCCCCTCCACAACCCATGGAAGAATTTAGTTTAGGCTACCTTGCAACATAGAAAATTGTATCCTTTCTTATTAGCTAAGTGCAGCCAGCAGGGCTATAAGTCTAATATTTAAAGAGTCCTGAGACAGTCACAATGCATTATGGGCTGCAGTAAAATTCAGCAAAATGACCCTAAAGAACGCACTTGAAGCCTCAACCCAAGTACCAATAGGCAATGTCCAGGAAGATTGTAACCCCATAGTATTTAGCCAATGAGGAACTGGGGGAGGGACTTGTGCATTAGGGAATAAATTGCTTGTTGAAACTCTTCCACGTATGCCTGCAGGCAAGACACCCAATTAAAGTCTCACTTCTGCTGTTCTCCATGTCCCGGAGTCCATTCTTTGGGTCTGGTTGGGTGAGTTTGTTTCTCACAATCTGGGGGCTCATCCAGGATCTCTGTCCCTGAGCAGAGTGGGTCCCCAGCTGAGAGGGAATACGTGTCCCTCCTTATGTAGGTGGCCTGCTCTTTCTGGGAGTCCCAGCTCCCTGTAGAGGCCATAGATAAACCTGAGATTATTATTGTTATTCAGGAAGCAGTGGAGGTGACACAGGAAGAAATGAGCCTGGTTGCTGGCACCATGGCTACCAATCTTGTGTGCTAGCCAAAGTAGGAACATTCGACTGTAAGTACTGCCTTGGTGGTTGGGCATTTTCAGAGTGAGTGAGTTTGTGTGACTGAGATGTATCCTAGATACCAAGCAAGTGTGGAGTCCCAATCTGTGGTTCTGTCCTCCCACAAGAAAAACAGTCAGAGATGTATGAAATGGTTGATTCTTGGGGTGTGCAAGAAACCTCCAGTAGGCAGGGATGAGTACACAGGGAAACTCAAACACAGGGACCAGCTGAAAATGAGGAGCAAAAATTCAAGGCCTAGGCAACAAAGGAAGGAGGGAGCCAAAGAGGCCCCCTCTGACATCACCCCAGATAGTCCATTGGGAAGAATGTTACAGGCTGGGGTGAATAACCCCCAAACCAAAGATAAGGAAAAATAAAAAACAATAAAGTATTGCTGTTTCATCTGGCCTGAACACCCCATTCATCAGCCTTCTGTCTTTTGGTCTAAGTTTGGCTCAGATAAAAATTGGCTATGTCAAGCTTTAATTCTCTATGTTAATGATAGAACCCCACCTTCACAAGGGGAGGTAAATTATGCTCTCTGTTGGATCAAGGAATTGACACCCATGTTCTCCCTCAAAGAAAAAAAAGAACATAATGAAGAACCCTTATCCAGTGAGAAATCCTGGGGCCCCCTTTCTTTCCTGCCCCCCAACAATATATCAGACAAAATAGGGAGCAGGAAAATGAGGGAACATGAATCAGAAAAGGAGAGATCTGGAGGTCATGAGAAAACTAGGCCAACTGCTCCTTTAAATCCTTATTTGGTTTTAAGAAAAGAGTTAGAATAATGCAAGAAGGATATTGAAACCTTCCCTATCCCCTCTAAACAACAGATTTCTAATATGTTTCCCCTTAGGGAAGTCCCTATGCGACAGGGAGAAATTGGATTTGTAAATGCACCTTTAACAAGTACTGAGGTCAGAAATTTGAAAAAGGAAATGAAGTCGCTCCTTAAGATCCCCTTGGGTTAGCAGAATAGTTGGTTCAATTCTTGGGACCCAGTTTTTACACCTGGACCGAAATAATGTCTATGTTGACTATTGTGTTTACTGGAGAAGGAAGGGGAATGATTAGGAGGGCAGTCATGACCATTTGGGAAAGGTAGCACCCTCCCAGGCAAGGTGTTTTACCAGCTGAACGAAAATTTCCAAATGTTGATCCTGAATGGGGTAACAACAGTCCTAGAGATGGTGCCCAAACGCAGGACCTTAGAGAGCTAATAATTAAAGGAATCAGAGAGTCCACTCCTAGGACACAGAATGTCTCAAAGGCATTTAAGATTCAACAAGAGAAGGAGAAAACTCCTTCTGCATTCTTGTAAAGATTAGAGATCAGATGAGAAAACACTCTGGATTAGATCCAGAGGACCCAGTAGGACAGATCGTCTAAAGGTTTACTTTGTGACCAAAAGCTGGCCAGATATCACCAAAAAGACTGAGGGCGGGAATGAAAAGTCAATTGAAGAGTTGCTGAGGGAAGCACAGAAAGTTTTTGTAAGAAGGGGGGAAGAGAGACAGAAACAAAAGGCAAAGATTATGGTTTCCACTGTAAGGAAGTAATCAGAAAGAAACTGGGTCACGACTCTTCCGGAGAAGTGAGGGAATACTAGGGGTCAGCAAAGAGATAGAAGGGAAAGACAAGGAAAAGTTCCCAAGATTGTAAATGTGTGTTACAAATGTGGGAATTCAGGACATTTTAAGAGAAAATGCCCAGAATGGAAAAAGGAAGAGAAGGTGATCCCCCTATAACTTCTGATAAAGATTAGGGGAGTCAGTGGTTCCTTATAGGTAGGTCCCACCAGGAACCCTTGATAAATTTGAGAGTAGGACCTGAAGGGGAAGAAGTAAAAAGGGAAATTAAATAATAACAATAGTAGTCTGTAATTGCTGTATAATAAAGTTTGCTGTCTTGTGTTTAATATAAAACCTAACCTCCAGCTCTACTTAAAATTAACTAACTCCCTGTAAAACCTAGCTTACCTATTCTCCCTACAGTCTCAGCAAAGTTCCCAGGCATCTCAAGACTCCTGTTTTTCTCACAGACCAGCTGCAAGGTCACAGGGCAAGATACACCTAAAGAATGTATAATGTGTTTCCCAAAATGCTATTTTTCAAATGTAACATACATCACAAGACATAGACATGTTACAAATTAATTAACTGTTCTTTGTTCTGGCTTCTGTAAATGTGTTAGCTGCTACATCATTCTGGATGTATAAAAAGTCAAGCCCTGTCTTTCTGAGGTACTCAGCCTTGGGATGCTAATCTTTTGAGTCAGTGGCCACCTTAATAAAATCTTCCTGTCTCACCCATTGGTCTCTCTGGCCTGCTGAAAATTCTGCAACAGAAGTAACATTTTTGGTCAATACTGGGGCAGCTTGCTCCTCCCTAATTCACCGACCAAAAGGTATAGAGCTCTCTAAGGGAAAACTAACAGTATCAGGAGTAAAAGGGGAGGAATTTCAGGTTATTCAAGAAAATGGTAATTAGACTAGGATCAGAACAGATTAAAGAATCACTCTTGTATGTTCCTAAATCAGTAACCAACCTCCTGGGTAGAGACCTGCTTCTAAGATTGAGTCGGCAGGGTGCGGAGGCTCACGCTTGTAATCCCTGCACTTTAGGAGGCCGAGGAGGGTGGATCACCTGAGGTCAGGAGTTTGAGACCAGCCTTGCCAAAATGGTGAAACCCCGTCTCTACTAAACATGCAAAAATTAGCCAGGTGTGGTGGTGCATGGCTGTAATCCCAGCTACTCGGGAGGCTGAGGCAGGAGAATTGCTTGAACCTGGGAGGCAGAGGTTGTAGTGAGATGAGATTGCGCCATGGCACTCCAGCTTGGGCAACAAGAGGGTAAGTTTGTAAAAAAAAAAAAAAAGATTGGGCCTAGGACTAACAGTAGAAGAGGGATGAATAAAAGTGATGAATAATGGCTCCCCTAATTGAAGAAGAAAGTTAAATTGATCCCCTCGTATGGGTTAGGGAAGGCAAGAGGGAGGGTTAGGAATCACATCCTTACAAATTGAATTTAAACCACCTGGAGAAATAGTTTGTAGAAAACAATATCAAGTGCCCATTAAAGGAAGAAAAGGCCTCCAACTGATAATAGAGGGGTTAATGGTGGGTTATCGGAACCATGTATGTCACTAAACAATACCCCAATTCTCCCGGTCAATAACCTGGATGGGTCATACAGGTTAGTACAGGATCTAAGGGCTATAAATCAAATTGTTCAGGCCTGCCACCATGTGGTACCTAATCCTTACACCTTCCTTAGTAAGGTACCCTATGAACACAGGTGGTTCAGTGTTGTGGACCTGAAAGATGCATTTTGGTCATGATCCTTAGATCATAAAAGTAGAGATCTCTTCACCTTCAACTAGGAAAATCCCACAACTCGGAGGGAACAGCAGCATCCCTGGACTGTGCTGTCACAAGGTGTCACTGAAACCCCAAACTGACTTGGTCAGATCCTGGAAAGGGTATTGGAAGAATTCCAGACTCCCAGGGGAACTCAGTTGTTATAATACATTGATAACCTTTTAATCTCTGGGGAAAGAAGGACAGAGGTATCAGGTACTAAGTAAACCATACGTTTACTTAATTTTCTGGGAGAAAAGGAATTACGAGTCTCTAAAAATGATCTGCAGTTTGTAGAAAAGTAAGATAATACTTAGGACACGTGATTAGTGAAGGCAAGAGGAGAATGAACACCAAAGGGGCATCTGGGATAGTGGACTTACCTTTACCTACAACAGAGAGAGCTCTGGAAATTTCTAGGGTTAACTGGCTACTATAGATTATGGATTGACTCATATGCCCAAAAGACAAGAATTTTGTATCTTAAACTATTAGAAAAGGAACCTAATCCCTTGCACTTGTCTCCAGAGGAAATTCAGGCGTTGGAGGAACAAAAGCAAGCTCTCATAGCAGCGCCAGTCCTGGCCCTCCCATCTCCAGAGAAACCATTCCTTTTGTTTGTGGCAGTGGATCTGGGCATTGCCCTGGGGGTGCTTACTCAAAGCTGCGGAGAAGAAAAGCAACCTGTGGCCTTTATTTCTAAACTTCTCCATCCTGTCTCTAGAAGGTGGCCTGAATGTGTACAAGTGGTGGTGGCTACAACTCTGCTTGTGGAAGAGAGCCAAACTCTAACCTTCGGCGCGGCTCTAATGGTAAGTAGCCTGCACCGGATCAGGCCCATATTAAACCAGAAGGCTCGGGGGTGGTTAACGAGTTCCCAAAATTTAAAGTATGAAGCCATATTTGTTAGAAAAAAGATAATTTTTTTTTTTCACAACAGATACTTGCTTATATCCATCCAATTTCCTATGGAAGAGAGGGGAAGATAAAGGAGCACTTGACCATAGCTGCTTGGATAGCAGACATCAAACTCAAGTGAGGCCTTAGGGAAGCCCTGCTGCATGATGGGATCAGGCTGTTTATAGACAAGTCGTCCCTAGTTATAAAAGACAAGGAACATAATGGCTATGCTATCATTAATGGAAACAAACAACTCTTATGTGAAAAGGGCAGACCAAACCTGTGAATTATATGCCCTTGACCAGGCTCTGAATCTTCTTAAAGACCGAAAGGGCACCATATACGCTAACTTCAAATATGGGTTGAAGCCTTTCCCTCCCGAATGCCACTTCTGGGAATGTGGTTAAAATTCACAAACCTGTGAATTATATGCCCTTGACCAGGCTCTGAATCTTCTTAAAGATCAAAAGGGCACTATATACACTAACTCCAAATATGCCTGCGGGGTGATACGCACCTTTGGAAAATTCTGGTCAGAACAGGGCCTAATAAATAACAGGGGAGAGGAATTGGTACATGGAGAACTGATTAGACAAGTTTTAGAAAGCCCCTTGCTTCCAGCAGAAATAGCCATAGTTCATGCAAATGGCCATAAAAAAGGAAACACTACATAGACAGTGTAGGGAAACACGCTTGAGGATGAAGTGGCTATGCAAGCCTCTCTGGAGAAAGAAGTTAGACTGTTTAGCCTAATCCCAGACACCCCTAATGTGACATTAAGACCCCAGTTTTCCAAAGAGGAGGCGGAAGAGCTGGGTAATATAGGGGCCACTCAAACTGAACATGGAAGGCGATGTTCCGTGATGGAAGGGAAATAACGAGTAAACCCATAGTGAAAGAACTAATGTCCATACTGCACATGGGAAATCACTGGGGCCCCCAGGCTACGTGTAATGCAATAGTAAAAACTAATGGGTGCACAGGAATCTATACCCTTGCTAAGCAAGTATGCAGGGGCTGTGTAACTTGTCAGAAAATAAACCAAAGGGTAACTAGGAAGCAGACTACAGGGGGAAGACCTCCTGGGCTGAGATCATTTCAAAGCATTCAAATGGATTTTACAGAAATGCCTAAAATAGATAGGCTAAAGTATTTACTGGTAATAGTGGATCACCTCTGTGGCTGGGTGGAGGCCTTTCTCCTCCAGATGCTGCTGATGGGAATGTGGTTAAAATAATCTTAGAGCAAATTATACCAAAATTTGGCCTGGTAGAGAATATTGATTCAGACAATGGGAGTCACTTTACCTCGAGGATGTTGAGGGGAATCATGGAGGGCTGACAAATTAAATTGAATTATCATACCCCATGGTGTCCTCTTTCTCCTGGAAAAGTAGAAAGAATGAATCAAACTCTCAAAAAAACATATTACCAAACGAATCCTAGAAACCAGATTCCCTGGACAAAGTGCCTTTCCATTACACTCCTTAGAATTAGGACAGCCCCTAGAAAAATATTTGGGACTGTCCCCCTATAAATTATTACATGGACTCCCATATGTGGGTAGGAGTACAGACCTTCTCACCATGAAAACTAAGGATCAATTCTTAAAACAATTATATATTGGCCATAGCCTCTACTCTGTCCTACATTGGGTTAAAAGAACTTCTAACTCAAAGTCTGCCTCTTGAGCAGAGTTCATGATTCACCACTTCCAACCTGATAACTCAGTGTTAATTAAAACTTGGAAAGAAGACAAGCTCTACCCAAGCTGGGAAGGTCCTTATCAAATGCTTCTGACAAGTACTATGGCCATGGTAACAACTAAATGAGGCTGAACTCACTATACTCAAGTCAAGGGACTGGTAAACCAGGTCCTAGAAGGGAAAGCACAAGGCCAGTGGGAGGCATATGGGCCACCTAAGGAACCCCTAAAGCTAACCCTATGAAAAGCCTAAAAAGGAAACATAAGCTGGCCCCATCTGTGGAAATTAATGTGGCTAGGATGGGTTATTATATCAAGGGCTAGGGGCTGGCACAGGAACTGGATGACTTGGAAGGGAAATCCTTATTGGCCAATTAAATTAGTAATTAATGTGACTAAAAGCACACCATATGCATATGTGACTGAAGCTAAAACATCCATTACTATAAAATTTAATGCCTATCAAGTCTTGCTTTGTAGAGTGGCCTGGAAAATTAGAGACAGCTCTTATGAGCAAAAAAAGTATCTCTGCCCAGAATCCCTCATGGGCCTTGATATAGCCCCTTGTCATGTCTGGGAAGTTATATGGTGGACCACCAAGCCTCAGGGTTGGACATCAGATTTCATTTGGGGCAGGGTACCCCCAAATGATATGCTAGGCATACACAGGGGCACCCCATCAACTGTCAAAACCTAGAGGGTAATCCTGTACTCCTAATTATTCAAAGTCCTGCTCTTTTAGGATCATGGGACTTAGGAGAAGAACTAAGAATTGGTATAGTAGTCCCTCGAGTATATAGAATGGGATCTAATGTGGCTGTAAAGACCCCAGAGAGTGATTTATGCTTAAGGTAGAAATTCAGTTCCCCATCTCCCTGATGCCACTCCAACCCCATACCTTGCTTCTAATGATAACCCTAAGAGAGTAGAAATAGTCGAAGTAAAATATTTAAGACAAACATTGAAAATTAAAACAGGAGATGGAGATCTCAATGCCTGGGTTAAATGGGTTACATTTTCAGTATAATCCCTCAATAAGAGTAATTGTTACACAGGCACTGCTGTCAGCCTCAGGCATAGGTGGTTCCATTTCCTCTTGGATGGGATACTAATCCCGAAGGAATACGGTGCATGCTGGCTCTATACCAAGACAAGGATACATGCAGAAATCAGACTTGTAAAAGTCTGTCATTGTTCTTTCCCACTTCACAGAGAACAGATCCCAGAGCAATCCCCTCGTTCTCTGTAGGGAATATAAATCACTCCTCTTGTCTCTCTAGAGAGGAGGCGAGGTTCCATAAACCCAGGGGGGCGGTCTCAATCTGCACTCATGTCCTAAATGTCACTGGCAAGCCAGACTGTGGCAATTATGCAGCTCTTCAAATACTCTGGGGCAGATGTCTGGTGGTATTGTGGGAAACGGAACCTCAGTAACTTGTTACTGTCCAATCGAATCGGAACTTGTGCCTTAGTGCAATTGGCTATTCCCGTCACCCTGGCATTCCATAGAATACCTAAAAACACACAGGGTCATTGAGACTGAAGAAATATAACAAGTTCTTTTGACCCCAATGTATATATTAATTCCTTAGGAGTTCCTTGGGGAGTGCCTAATATATTTAAGGCTCAAAACCAAATAGCTGCCAGATTTAAGTCAGCGCTCTTTTTGTGGTCAACTATTAACAAAAATGTAAACTAGATCAATAACATCTATTATATTCAGTAAAGATTCATCAATTACACTCAAGATACCCTTAAGGGTATAGCCAGCCAACTAAATGGCACTAGCCAAATGGCTAGGGAAGACAAAATTGCACTGAACAATATATTAGCAGAAAAAGGTAGTGCATGTGTTACATTGGGCGGAAAATGTTGTAGTTTCACTCCCAACAATATTGCCCCAAATGAAACCATTACAAAGGCACTACAAGAACTCTGGCCCGTAAGATGGAAAAAAAAAAAAAGACAGGAATAAATAACCCTTTTGCTGACTGGCTAAAAGGTTGGTTTAAAAAGTGAAAGGAATGGTAGCTTCGATTCTTACATCTCTTGTAATTATGACAGGGATCTTAGCCATAGGATGTTGTATCATTCCTTGTGTGAGGGGATTAACACTAAGGTTAATTTAAACAGCTATCAGTAAACAAATGCCTCTAATGTCCCAAAAAAATAACTAACTGTTATTAGAAACCAAATTAAACTTCCTCTGCTATGAAAAAGAAAGTACACAACTTCTGGAACAGTTTCCCATTACACATAGTTAAACCTTCCACAGTCATCCCATAGCTGCTTGATATTCAGCTCTTTTGTTTCAGTCCTTTTTTTCTTTGCTTCTCAGTTTTGGACATTTCTATCGCCATATCTTCAAGTGCAGAATTCTTTCTTTATCCATGACCAGTCTACTAATGATCCTATCAAAAGCATTCTTCTTCCTTTTGTTCTGTGTTTCTCTCTGGTGTTTCCTTTGAACTGTTTCTTAGAATTCCCATGCCTCTCTAACATCACACATTTGTTCTTGTATGCTGTCTGCTTTGTCCATTAGAGCCCTTAACAGATTAATCATAGTTGTTTTAGGTTCCCTGTTTAAAAATTCCAAAGTCCCTTTGATATTTGAGTCTGGTTCAAATGTTTGCTCTGTCTCTGCAAACTGTGTTTTTCTTTTTACTATGCTTTGCCATTGTTTCTGATAGTCATACACGATATAATGGATTTTTTAAAAACTGCGGTTAAGAGGCCTGTAGTTGTGTGAAGGTGGGAGAGCCCTGTAGAACTCTATGAGTAGGCCCCAGTCTTTTAGCAAGATTGGGCCTCTGCATTATGGAGTTCACAAGTATGTTTTGGTCACCCCGCCTTCCTTAAGTGGCATAGAATGGCTAGCATGGGCTGAAATTGGATACTTCCCAATTTCAAAATTGAAAAAAATCCAGTAGGTTGGGCTCTAATTATATGGTGTCCTCTGGCTAGGAAGAACAGGATGCTCTAGTGTATTTCAAGTGGTTTCTGACCCCTGCCCCTGCCCCTGCCAGTAGCATAAAAAGAGTTTTCTCTGATCTTCACTGTGAAAACTTGGCAGAGCTCCTGGAGCTGCTATTCACAGAAGTGTGTGATCCCTGAATGGCTGGGTCCCCCTGGTGTTTTTCACTCTCAGACTTGTTCACACTGAGCCTGCAGCCATGTACCAGTTACCATTCAGGTTTCCCTACCGTGCCACTGGTTGTGCAGGAGTTCTGCTCTGGTAAGTTGTAATTCTCCGTATCTGCCTGTAGGTGTCTCCAGTTTGGGGCAGTGGTTGGCCCTGCGGCCGCAGTTCTAACAATAAGACGCATTATGGATTTTTTAGTTTGTTCAGGTCATTACTTGTTGTTAAAAAGGAGTGATGATTTCCAGACTACTTACACGAAAGACCAAACTTTTGTGATTTGAATATATTAATGAGAAAATAATATTAATAAGGCTCTTCATTACTTGTA
The DNA here is from genome assembly GCA_004027835.1 of Alouatta palliata. Classification (NCBI taxonomy): domain Eukaryota; kingdom Metazoa; phylum Chordata; class Mammalia; order Primates; family Atelidae; genus Alouatta; species Alouatta palliata. The sequence continues at coordinate 127,465 of PVKV010000803.1, forward strand.
GTGAGCCAAGATTATATAATCAAATAAATCCTGTGGCAATTTTTTCACGTAAAATAAACATATTACAGGGAAAGGGATTGTATTTATTATAATGGGTAGAATTAAAAGCATATTTGTATTAAACCACCAATATATTAAACTATAGGTCAAACTGATATATTTGTGTTAATTTCTAAATATTTAATAAGATCTTGTAAGACAAAATATTATTCTTGTATTAAAATTTTTTAAAAGTCATCTATTTTTAGTTCACATTAACAAAAGAAAACTAATAGAATTTTAAAGTATCTATAAACTCTTATTTTATCCCTAAATATTTTACATTCAGACTAAACGACCAGACTGTGGGTTATATTTTTTAAATACTTTTTTCCCTGAGAGTTATTGGCAGGTAGTAATTTCCAAAGTTCTCTTGTTAAATGTTCTTAACCGTAGGTACTGATAAATGTGATTAAAGGCTCATTGAGAAGACTTCCGCCAAGATGTCCAAATAGAAACAGCTCCGGAGTGCAGTTCCCAGTGAGAGTGACACAGAAGGCAAGTAATCTCCACATTTCCAACCAAGGTACCAGGTTCATCTCAATGGGACAGGTTGGACAGTGGGTGTAGCCCAAGGAGGGCAAACTGAGGCAGGGTGGGGTGCTGCCTCACCCAGGAAGTGCAACAGGCCAGAAGACTCCCCTCCTACCCAACTGAGGCCATCGGGGACTTTTCTGACCACTCTGGAACTCTGGTTCAGATACTCTGCTTCTCCCATGGTCTTTACAGCCCACAGACCAGGAGATTCCCTCTGGGCTGACAAGCGCCTCCGGTTTCTAGCCCAAATCTGGGCCACTGTTTCAGCTGGCACCATGGGTTTCCAGTGCAAATCTGGGCAGCCGTTTTTACTGGCACCTGGAATGCCTGCAAGATAGAGCTGCCCATTCCCCTGAAAAAAAGGAGGCTGAAGGCAGGGAGCCAAGTAATCTGGCTTGGTGGGTCCCACCCCCACAAAGACCAGCAAACTGAAACCCACTGGCTGGAGAGTTTTGCAGCCAGCACAGCAGTTTGACCTCAACCCAGGAGGGTGGAGCTTGGTAGGGGGAAGGGCATCCACCATTACCAAGGCAGTCCACCATTACCAAGTCTAACCTTACTTGTGTAAACCAAATCACAAGGAAGTTTACACAGCAGCTGGGCAGATCCCGTGGCAGCTCAGCAATGCCTCTGCAGGCAGACTGTGATTAGACTCCCTCCTTGCAGGGCAGGGCATCTCTAATAAAAGGCATCAGCCCATCAGGGACTTGTAAAGCCCCAGCTCCCTGGGATAGAGCACCTGGGAAAAGGGTTGGTTGTGAGTTCCACTGCAGCAGGCTTAAATGTCCCTGCCCAGCAGCTCTGAAGGGAGCAATGGAACTCCCAGCATAGCACTTGAGCTCTGATAAGAGACAAACTGCCTCTTCAATATATTCAAAGAGATACCTCATACAGGAGAGCTCTGGCTGACATCTGGCAGGTACACTTCTGGGATGAAGCAACCAGAGGAAGGAACAGGCAGCAATCCTTGCTGTTCTACAGTCCCCACAGGTGATTCCCAGGCAAGCAGGGTCTGGAGTGGACCTCCAGCAGTCCTGTAGCAGAGGGGCCTGACTAAAAACAGAAAGAAATAGCTTCAACATCAACAGAAAGGACATCCACTCAGAGACCCCATCTGAAAGTCACCAACTTCAAAGAACAAAGGTAGATAAATCCACCAAGATGGGAAGTAACCAGCACAAAAAGTATTAAATCACCAAAAACCAGAATGCCTCTCCTCCTCCAATCACAACTCCTTGCCAGCAAGGGAACAAAATTGGATGGAGAATGAGTTTGACAGATTGACAGAAGCAGGCTTCAGAAGGTGGGTAATAACAAACTTCACTGAACTAAAGGAACATGTTCTAACCCAATGCAAAGAAGCTAAGAAACTTGAAGAAAGGTTAGATGAAATGCTAACTAGAATACTCAGCTTAGAGAAGAACATAAACAACTTGATGGAGCTGAAAAACACAGCAAAAGAGAACTTCACAAAGCATACACAAGTTTCAATAGCTGAATCAATCAAGCAGAAGAAAGGATAGCAGAGATTGAAGATCAACTCAATGAAATAAATTGAGAAGGCAAGATTAGAGAAAGAAGAGTGAAAAGAAATGAACAAAGCCTCCAAGAAATATGGGATTATGTGAAAAGACCTAATCTATGTTTGATCAGTGTACCTGAATATGATGGGGTGAAAGAAACCAAGCCGGAAAACATTCTTCAGGATATTATAAAGGAGAACTTCCCCAATATAGCAAGGTAGGCCAACATTCAAATGCAGGAAGTAAAAGATATTCTTTAAGAAGAGCAACCCCAAGGCACATAATTGTCAGATTCACCAGGTTAAAATGAAGGAAAAAATGCTAAGGGCAGCCAGAGAGAAAGGTCGGATTACCCACAAAGGGAAGCCCATCAGAGTCACAGCAGATCTCTCGGCAGAAACCCTACAAGTCAGAAGAGAGTGGTGGCCAATATTCAACATCCTTAAAGAAAAGAACTTTCAACTCACAATTTCGTATTCAACCAAACTAAGCTTCAGAAGGGAAGGAGAAATAAAATCCTTTACAGATTAGTAATTGCTGAGAGATTTTGTCACCACCAGGCCTGGCTTACAAGAGCTCCTAAAGGAAGCACTAAACATGGAAGGAACAACCAGTACCAGCCACCGCAAAAATGTACCAAATGGTAAAGATCATTGACATAATGAGGAAACTGCATCAAATAATGGGCAAAACACCCAGCTAGTATCAAAATGGCAGGATCAAATTCACACTTAATAATAATAACCTTAAATGTAAGTGGGCTAAATGCCCCAATCAAAAGGCATAGACTGGCAAATTGGATAAAAAGTCAAGACCCATCAGTGTGCTGTATTCAGGAGATCCATCTCATGTGCAAAGACACACAAAGACTCAAAATAAAGGGATGGAGGAAGATTTACAAAGCAAATGGAGAGAGAGGAAAAATCAGGAAATGCAATCCTAGTCTCTGATAAAATGGACTTTAAACTAACAAAGATTGAAAGAGACAAAGAAGGGCATTACATAATGATAAAAGGATCAATATAACAAGAAGAGCTAACTATCCTAAATATATGTGCACCCAGTACAGGAACACCCAGATACGTAAAGCAAGTTCTTAAAGATCTACAAAGAGAATTAGACTCCCACACAATAATACTGGGAGATTTTACACTCCACTGTCAATATTAGACAGATCAATGAGACAGAAAATTAACAAGGATATCCAGGACTTGAACTCAGATCTGGACCAAGCAAGACCTAATAAATATCTATAGAACTCTCTACCCCAAATCCACAGAATATACATTCTTCTCAGCACCACGTCACACTTAATCTAAAATTGACCACATAATTGAAAGTAAATCACCCCTCAGCAAATGCAAAAGAACAGAAATCATAATGACCAGTCTCTCAGACCACAGTGCGATTAGTTCAAATTAGAACTCAGGATGAAGAAACTCACTCAAAATTGCACAACTACATGGAAACTGAACAACCTGCTCCTGAGTGACTACTAGATAAATAATGAAATAAGATGTTCTTCAAAATCAATAAGAATGAAGATACAATGTACCAGAATCTCTCGGAAACATTTAAAAAAGTGTCTAGAGGGAAATTTATAGCACTAAATGCCCACATGAGAAGTGAGGAAAGATCTAAAACTGACACCATATTGTCACAATTAAATGAACCAGAGGAGCAAGATCAAACAAATTCAGAAGGTAACAGAAGACAAGCAATAACTAAGATCAGAGCAAAACTGAAGAGGATAGAGACACAAGAAAACCCTTCAAAAAATCAATAAATCCAGGAGCTGGTTTTTTGAAAAGATCAACAAAATTGTTAGACCACTGTCCAGACTAAGAAAAAAGAGAAGAGAGAAGAATCAAATAGATGCAATAAAAAATGATAAAGGGGATATATCACTGATTCCACAGAAATTCAAACTACCATAACAGATTACTATAAATAACTCTATGCACATAAACCGGTAAGTTTAGAAGAAATGGATAAACTCCTGGAAACTTACACTCTCCCAAGACTAAACCAGGAAGAAGTTGTATCCTTGAATAGACCAATAAAAAGGCCTGAAGTTGAGGTAGAAATTATTAGCCTACCAACCAAAAAAGTCCAGATCCAGAAAGGTTCACAGATGAATTCTACCAGATGTACAAAGAGGAGCTGGTACCATTCCTTCTGAAACTATTCCAAACAATACAAAAAGAGAGAATACTCTGTAACTAGTTTTATGAGACCAACATCATCCTGATACCAAAACCCAGCAGAGACACAACTAAAAAAGATAAGTTTAGGAGAATATTCATGGTGAACATCGCTGCAAACATCTTCAATAAAATACTGGCAAAACGAATGCAACAGCACATCAAAAAGCTTATCCATCATGATCAAGTGAGCTTCATCCCTGGGATGCAAGGCTGGTTCAACATATGCAAATCTATAAACCTAATCCCTCACATAAACAGAACCAAAGACAAAAACCACATGGTTATCTCAATAGATGCAGAGCAGGCCTTCAACAAAATTCAACAGCCCTTTATGCTAAAAACTCTTAATAAACTAGATATCAATGGAGTGTATCTCAAAATAATAAAAGATATTTATGACAAACCCACGGCCAATATCATAATCATACTGAATGGGCAAAAACTGGAAGTATTCCCTTTGAAAACTATCACTAAACAAGGGTGCCTAATCTCACCATTCCTATTCAACATAGTATTGGAAGTTCTAGCCAGAGCAATCAGGCAAGAAAAAGAGATAGAGTATTCAATTAAAAAAAGAGGAAGTCAAGTTGTCTCTATTTACAGACCGCATGATTGCATGTTTAGAAGATCCCATCGTCTCAGCCCAAAATCTCCTTAAGATGATAAGCAACTTCAGTAAAGTCTCAAAATACAAAATCAATGTTCAAAAACTGCAAGCATTCCTGTACACCAATAACAGACAAACAGAGAACCAAATCATGAGGGAACTCCCATTCACAATTGCTACAAAGAGAATAAAATACCTAGGAATACAACTAACAAAGGCTATAAAGGACCTCTTCAAGGAGAACTACAAACCACTGCTCAACAATATAAGAGACAACACAAACAGATGGAAAAACATTCCATGCTCATGGTCATGGTACTGCCCAAAGTAATTTATATATTCAATGCTACCCCATCAAGCTACCATTGACCTTCTTCACAGAACTGGAAAAAAAACACCTCAAACTTCGTATGGAACCAAAAAAGAGCCTGCATAGCCTGACAATCCTAAGCAAAAAGAACAAAGCTGGAGGCATCATGCTACCTGACTTTAAACTATACTTCAAGGCTACAGTAATCAAAACAGCATGGTACTGGTACCAAAACAGAGTTATAGACCAATGGAATGGAACAGAGGCCTCAGAAGTAACACCACACACCTACAACTATCTGATCTTTGACAAACCTGACAAAAACAAGCAATGGGGAAAGGATTCCCTTTTTAATAAACGGTGTTGGGAAAACTGGCTACACATGTGCAGAAAGTTGCAACTGGATCCCTTCCTTACACATTATACAAAAATTAACTCCAGATGTAAACATAAGACCTAACACCATAAAAACCCTAGAAGAAAACCTAGGCAATACCATTCAGGACATAGGCATAGGGAAGGACTTTATGACTAAAACACCAAAAAGCAACGGCAACAAAAGCCAAAATAGACAAATGGGATCTAATTAAATTTAAGAGCTTCTGCGCAACAAAAGAAACAATCATTAGAGTGAACCAGCAACCATGAGAGTGGGAAATTTTTTTTGCAATCTACCCTTCTGAAAAAGGGCTAATATCTAGAATCTACAGAGAACTTAAACAGATACACAAGAGAAAAACAACACCATCAAAAAGTGGGCAAAGTATGTGAACAAACACTTTTCAAAAGAAGACATTTATGTGGCCAACACACATATGAAAAAATGCTCATCAGCACTGGTCATTAGAGAAATGCAAATCAAAACCACATTGAGATACCACCTCACGCAAGTTAGAATGGCAGTCATTAAAAATTCTGGAGACGAGATGCTGGAGAGGATGTGGAGAAATAGGAATGCTTTTACACAGTGGGAGTGTAAATTAGTTTGACCCTTGTGGAAGACAGTGTGGAGATTCCTCAAGGATCTAGAAATAGAAATACTATTTGACCCAGTAATCCCATTACTTGGTATATACCCAAAGGATTTTAAATCATTCTATTATAAAGACACATGCACATGTATGTTCATTGTGGCACTGTTTACAATAGCAAAGACTTGGAACCAATGCAAATGCCCATCTATGATAGAAGGGATAAAGAAAATGCAGCACATACACACCATGGAATACCATGCAGCCATAAAAATGGATGAGTTCATGTCCTTTGCAAGGACATGGATGAAGCTGAAATCATTCTCAGCAAACCGACACAAGAACAGAAAAGCAAGCACTGCATATTCTCACTCATAAGTGAGTGTTTAACAATGAGAACACATGGACACAGGGAGGGGAACATCACACACTGGGGTCTGTTGGGGGTTGGGGGGCTATGGGAGGGATAGAAGTGGGTGGGGAGTTTGGAGAGGTATAACATTAGGAGAAATACCTAATGTAGATGACAGGGGGATGGAAGCAGCAAACCACTGTGGCATGTATATACCTATGTAACAATTCTACAAGATCTGCACATGTACCCCAGAACTTAAAGTAAAATTAAAAAAAAAAGTCTCGATATTTTTTACCTTGAATATAATGGAAATGTTTTAATTTGTTAAAAAATCTTAGGAAACCTGTTTATTTTCTAAATAAAAATTCAGAGAATTCAGGAAAATCTTGGAATACTATAAATTGAACTAAGAAAAATTTGGTTGATTTCTTTTTTACTTCCTTGTACAAATATTAAGTGTGCTGTGCGCTGCACAACACCAGGGCATATTATTCAGACACGCTACAAGGTGTGTGGCACCACCTGGATTTATGCATTGTAGCAGTCTTGTGTGAGAGTTAAAATGTGTGCATGCATTTAAAAGGTGTTCCATTAATCCTGTTTTTCCATTAACCATAGTCAGTGTTATCAGAGTAAAGGGAAGGAAAAGTGTTGGAGAATCATTGTGGATTATGTTCTATTTATTTCCACTGGAATTCTACAAAAAGACAGAATATCATGCAAAGTAAGTTTGGAGTTTGTCTTCAACCTTTAATTTATTTCTCTCATCCTTTCAGGCAGTCCTCAGGAAGATGAACAGTGTTGATTTAATTATCTTCAAAGCTGCTCTAGACTGTCATTACATGCATTCTGATTTTTGTGAGTGAATGATTATTTTTATTACTGAAACTATTAGATTTAGAGAGTTTGCTGATTTGAGTCTTGAAACAAAAATGGTCAATACACTGGTGTGGTATTTTAACTTATTTAAATTCAAAAATTCCGGCCGGGCGCGGTGGCTCACGCCTGTAATCCCAGCACTTTGGGAGGCCGAGGCGGGCAGATCACGAGGTCAAGAGATCGAGACCGTACTGGTCAACATGGTGAAACCCCGTCTCTACTAAAAATACAAAAAAAATAGCTGGGCGTGGTGGTGCGTGCCTGTAGTCCCAGCTACTCGGGAGGCTGAGGCAGGAGAATTGCTTGAACCCAGGAGGCGGAGGTTGCAGTGAGCCGAGGTCGTGCCACTGCACTCCAGCCTGGCGCCTGGTGATGGAGTGAGAGTCTGTCTCAATAAAAAAAAAAAAAAATTCAAAAATTCCTAGAGATAGTAAATATGGAGGTTCTGCTTTTAAATTAAAGCTCATAACAGCTACATAATTTCTGAAAACTCAAGGTTTCTCTTCATGGACCTTGTAAGATACTGTTAGATGATCAATCTGTGCATGGAATTACTAAACACACATAGAGAGGCTTATTGACATCAACACTGTGAAATGAATATCTCTAGCTTGATACAATTTGGGTCTTGAGAAATTGTGCCTTGTGGTAATTAACTTCTTTACTTGAATCATCTTGGTGATATTGTAGTCAGTGTAATAAAATTGGCGTATTCTCCAGTTAGTCTAAAATTGATCAACGAACTATCACTAGTAGAAAGAATTGATGATTTTCAAAGGAATCAATCATCATTTATTGAATGCCTACAACAAGCAGGAAACACTTGTCAGAAGCATCTAGCTTTGCTGAAAATCAGGTTATCTTTATAAACGATTCTGAAAGATTTAAAGTGGAATTAAATTTGAATTGCAAATTTCCATCCAAAATGGAAATGACATTCAGCTTGGCAGTGCTGGACACCTGGCCCTTGTGTTTAGGAAATGTACCAAGTCAAACCAACTGGAGATGGAGCGGAACAGAATGCTGTGCTGGAGGAGGCCCAAGTAAAATGAGTGTTATCAGTCTTTAATTGATGGAGCTCTGGTGGTCTAAATTCCTCTAATCCATGGAAGAGTTTTAAACATTTTAACACTGCCCATATGCCAGCAGACTGCAGCATCCAGCTGGCAGGATCAGGCATTTAGGTTGGTTAGTGTGAGGCCTGCAGGCCTGCGATGACTTCAGGGACCACCCTAGGAGCCAGTTAGGAATGAAAGCGTAGGAAACAGACGTCTTCGTGCACATACATATCCTGATGGACACTTGGACCGCGCAAGGAGGGACTCTATGCTGGTGTTATTCATTCTCGATAAGGTGGAAAATTCCTAAATATGTAAGAAGAGGCTTGGGTTTTTTATCATAAATTTGCATCTCTCCAGGGAAACCATGATCACTTCATTTGAAGTAGGTGTCCCTTGAGAAAATGCTGCAAAAATGGATTTGCCTCACAAATAATGACTTAGTCTAGGAAAGTCATAGTCACCTCCAGATGGCACTCAGTCCTTGTACCTGTTTTTGGCTCTGGCTTCATTCATCTTTGGTGCCACTACTGGTTTCTGATCCCAAATGTTGTCTTTGGGTATCTGCTAGGTAGGAGCTGCACATGGTGACAACGTATCTGTGGAAAGAATGTTACTTCTTTGATGTCTCTGAATGAGGAAGTCCAAGAGAAAACGTCAATGGAATTTTCAGAGGACAGAAAAAAAAAACCCGAATGGAGGCTGGGTAGCTACCCCGCCTATAGCATCAAATGTCCCATTTTCTTGTTTCTTAAGCTGATTTCCCAAGACCTGCATTACTTGCTTTGCCCAATTTTCTCCCCAACTCACTCTTTAAGGCTGAGCTCATTGTTTTTGAGATAATCTGGAACATGCAGCACTTTTTAACATGACATGACATTCCTTGTAGTGAAGAACCAAGAAAAGGAAACTTTTTTGTGACCTCAGGGCTACTTGTTTTCTTATGCAAACGTTAGGAAAGCAAACAGAGTTGGGATCAGGGAGCAGCAATCTCAGAGGTGGCAATGTGCTGCACCAAATGTGAGACAGTTAGTGCCATCTCAAAAGCAATCTACTGGTTTAGCAGGTTGGTAATCCATTACCAATCCATTACCAATTGTCAGTTACTTCTTTCTTTGTGGGCTCCCAGAATGCTATGATATATCCATTCTCAACCTAAATGTTTTTAGAAAAAATTTCTTTTATTTAAATAAAACGGATGTACTATAGGTGGATCACAGAGGATTTTTCGGGCAGTTAAGATCTTCTGTATGATACTACAATGGTGGACACATGGCATTATGCGTTTATGCAAACCCATAGGATGTACAACACCAAGAGTCAGCCCTGGTGTACACAGTCGGCTTTGGACATGTCAAGGTAGGCTCACTGACCACAGCACATGCACCACTGTGGCAGAGGATGTGGACAGTGGGGGAGGTTGTGCATGCGTTGGGGAAGGGAGTAGGTGGGAAATACTTGTCCCTTCCTCTTAATTTTTCTGTGAACCTTAACCCTGATCTAAAAAGAATAGGATCTTAAAGACAGAGAAACAAAGAACAGATGCACTCAAAACTATAGACAGTTGCATGAGATCCACTAATTTTAGATTTCTGATCAGTTGGTTTCATGTTAAGCAGAAGCTTATTTATCAAGATCTTTTTTCATACTATAAAATAAATGTGTTTCATAGAATGCATGATGTATGATTAGCAAAGCTACAGGACAGCTAGTACTGCCTTGGAGGCCTACTCATGTTGCTTTTTAGGGTAGGCATGCCTCACCCAAAGCACTAGGGAATATGTAGCATGTTGGAAAAACATCCTTGCATGCAATTTGTGTAAGGATAAGCAAACTTATTTAATTAGCAAGAATACAGAAATATACAGGGACCTATGTAGACATGTATGTGAAAATATCTAGCATGAATTCTATCTTTTGATGTGAAAAATAAACTTGCCAGGTAATTTTCCTTTCAAGCATTCAAATATCTTTGTTAATTCTAACTTCGTTATGTTTTTGAGTCCCCTTTTTAAAATTCTTTTACAGTTCACTGCTAGTTAAAAAGTTCAATCTTACCTAAAGATCTATGCTGGAATACATTTGGTGCAATTCTCATAGTGACTTGAAGAACTGTGCAACATCGGTGGAATTCGGTAATCATCTCTACTAATGGTTCTTACAAATCTACGTAACACTTTTGGTGTATAAGAAGAAGAAACTCATCACCTAAAAACATCCATAAATACCACTTACTTGAGCAAGAACAGGCTAAAATTCATTGCAATCATATTATGGACAAATTCTGATTTTTATTAGTAAATTTCAGGCAGATTAACAAAAGCCACATTAGAGATATTGAACAGAAGGAGATTTAATGTAAGTCATCAATTATAGAAGGCTTAGAAAATATGGAGGGACAAAGGATGAAGAAAAATAATTTATACTATGAATGAAATTATTACTCATGACCTGAAGTGCTGGTTCTCCCATAGCTGCTGTAGAAATCAAGGCCTCTGCAGAAACCTATGTGCCAGCACTCCTATCAGCATTACATTTCTCCCTAGGGAACTGCAAATTCTAAATCCTCCAGATCCTGTGTTCCAGGTGGTTTAGAGACAACAGTTGGTGGTAGCCGGAATTCTAAGATGGCTGGACCAGCCTACACCCCTCCAGCTGAGAGCATGCGTGGGGCCTGTGAATATGGTAGATGTCACATCTATAATTAGATCATGTTATATGCCAAAGGTGAAGGGACTTTTACTTACATAATTAAGATCTCTAATCAAAGATTTTGACTAAATCAAAAGCCTATGGTTGGGCCTGGCTTTAGCAGGGGAGCCCTTATTAGAGGGTCTATAAGGCAGTGATGCTCTCTCCTGCTGCCCTGGAAGAAACAAGTAACCCCTCAGTTCTAAAGATGCAAAGAGGTGAATACTACTAACAAACTCCATGACCTTGGGACAGTAAGAACCTCAAGCTTCAGATGAGCCCTCGGCCCCAGTCCACACCTTACTTATAGTCCTTTGAGACCCCAAGCAGAAGATTCAGTTAAGTCATGCCCAGAATCATCACCCACAGAAACCTAGATAATAAATAGGTATTGTTTTCTCTTGCCAAGTTTGTAATAATTCACTATGCCACAATGGAAATTAATGCAGCACCAAATATGAGTTGTTGGTTGAGAGAATTATATCACTTTTTAAGTACAACATTTCAAACTTCCATGATGTTGTCTCCAGCAAGTTCCTTAACTGAGTCTTCCATAGGCTGTTCCAAATTTCTATGAGGCAGGCAGCTTCCATATGTGGTAAAATCAGTGAATTTCATGGGTGTGGGCCCACTGTAGCACTATTTTGCTATAAAAAAAAATGTTCTTAGTAGTAGTGTATTGTGGAAAACCATGCCTGTGACTACAGCATTCTGCAGGCCTGGGGTGGTGGTACTGGCAGAACGGTGGGCAGGGAAGGTGCACTCACATCTAGATTAAATGTGTACACATGGTCCCCAGTCTATGATGGTTCAAATGACTTTCGACTTTATGATGGTGCGAGTGATACGCATTCCATCGAAACTGCACTTTGAGTACCCATTCAACTCTTCTGTTTTTCTTTTTCAATGGAATATTAAATAAGTACATGATATGTCAACATTTTATTATAAAACAGGTTTTGTGTTAGATACGTATGCCCAACTGTGACTAACATATGTGTTCTAAGCATGTTTAAGGCAGGCAAAGCTAAGCTATGATGTGCAGTAGGTTAGGCATATTAAAGCATGTTTAACTTAGGTTTTTTTCAACATAGGGTAGGTTTACTGGGACAGAATCCCATTCTAAACCAAAAAGCATCTGTGCTATGGTAAAGGAAATATTGGAATGGTAGGATCTAAACATAATCAACTTGCCACAGGTGGCTGGCTTCTCCTCCCAGGAATGATGCCATGCTGGGGGTCTCAGAGGGCCTTTGCTATTTCAGGTTTAGCAACAGATAGCATCTCTAACCAGATACAACTTAGGGAGGAGAAGTCCCCAAGGACTTCTCCATAGAAGGCCCTGAATAGCTTCTTTTCCTGACACTATGGCCATTTTTTTTTTTTTTACATAAACCTCAGAAAATAACAGGGTGGATAAATAAATGAGTGAGATTCTCAGATCATCACCTCCTCCACCTGATTTATAAGATCCTTCTCTTCAGGAGAACTCTTATGGTGAATGTCCACATAAAGATGTTCACATCCTACCCCTATTCTGAGGGGTTCACCTAGAGGTGTTTTCCAAGAATTTCTTCCAAGAATTTCTGGTCACTCATTTTCCATGTTTTCTTTCCCATTTCTACGTATTTGGCCACAGTGTTATACCCATTATGAATGTTTGTGTGCTCCCATAATCTCTATGTTAAAATCCTCACCCCAAGGTGATGGTATCAGGAAGTGTGGTCTTTGGGAGGTGATTAGCTCATGAGGGCAGAATCCTCACCAGTGGGATTAGTGCCCTTTCAAAAGAGGTTCCAGAGAGTACTATGGCCCTTATTCTGCCATGTGAGAACACAGAAAAAGGTTGACCACCTATGAGACACCAAATCTTCCAGCTTCTTGATCCTGGTCTTCTCAGATTCCAGAACTTTGAGAAATAAATGTTTGTTGTTTGTAAGCCTCTGAGTCCATGCTATTTTTGTTATAGCAGCCCACACTGATCAAGACATTAATTCTGGCCATCATTTAATCCAGGTAAAGTTGACAATCTGATGTGCTATTGTAAGATCTTTCTATCTGATAGATTTCCCTTAACTGCTGTCTTTCAGTGACAGGCATAGCAGAGCCATAATGCTGAAGCAGCAGAACGAGTCTTCTCTTCCTTCACCAACTGGCATATGAAGCTTCCTTCATCAACTGAAATGTGGAGCTTCTCTCGGGTATGAGAGAAGGTGGAAAATGAGCAAGGAGAGGGTCCATGGAAGGATGAATTGCCTGCATGTGCACGTGAATAATATTTTCAAGATCTGATACAGTATCTTGGGTGCACATTTGTCTTACTAAGGCACCTGGTGTATTGATATTGCTGCTTCCTGATCACCAGATTTAATCAGCATAAATTCCTAATGCAGTGAACTGTTGCAATACTCTGTGATGTATCAAGACAATCATGTTTCCTGAAGATTAGATTATGACAAAACACAGAAGATGACACAGCTCAGAGATAAGATAGTGAAATTGTACCATTGCCCTTGCCAGCTGAAAGCAAATTAAGGTTCCTAGAAAACTTTACTAAACAGTAGCATATAGAGACTCTCAGTTGCATTGATTTGAGCAAGGAAAAATATCCCATTTAGGGAAATAGCTGCAGTTGGAGTCATGACGAACAAAGTTTACAATAATCCACAATGATGATCCCAAATTTTATCACTTTCTGGAAAAAAATCTAACTGGTGAATTAAAAGGTGATGTGACACAAATCACAACCTCTTTCACTTTCAAGCATTTCACTGTGACACTAATATATGTAAATCCCCCAGGGATGTGGTTTTGCTTTTGTGTTACTCTTTTGGTTTGTGGGGCTATTTCCTGGGGCCTCTACATTGTTCTTTATGCTATGATAATCTTCATCCCACAGATCAGGGAACCCAGATGGGAATTCTTGCAGCTGATGATTTTGTCTATTTTCAACTCTGCTCCAAGAATTGGTCATATAATCACAGTTGGTCTATCATGCACCCAGAAACCTCACTGAGAGAGAGATGGACTTGGATCTAACCTCTGTTTCTTTTCTGACTTCCTTAAACACTCACACTGACCAGTGATACATAGTGACATTTTGGGTTTCCAGTAACTTCTATGGGCACTGTATTAGTCAGGGTTCTCTAGAGGGACAGAACTCATAAGGTAGACGGCTAGATGTGTATATGAAAGGGAGTTTGTTAAGAATAATTGACTCACACAATCTCAAAGTGAAGTCTATGGTAGGCTGTCTACAAGCTGAGGAGCAAGGAAGCCAGTTGAGTCCCAAAACCTCAAAAGTATGGAAGCCGACAGTGAAGCCTTCAGTCTGTGGCTGAAGCCCCAGGAGCCCCTGGAAAAACAATGGTCTAAGTCCAAGAGTCCAAAAGCTGAAGAACTTGGAGTCTGATATTTGAGGGAAGGAAGTATCCAGGATAGGAGAAAGACGAAGGCTGGAAGACTCAGCAAGTCAGCCAGATCCACCTTCTTCTGCCTTTTTCTAGCTGCACTGACAGCCAATTAGATAGAGCCCACCCACACTGTGTGGGTCTTCCTGAGGGTAGGTCTTCCTCTCTAAGGAAGAATGTTAATCTCTTCTGACAACGCCCAGTAATGCCCAAATATACCCAGAAACAGTACTTTTCATTCTTCAATTAAGTTGATGCTTAATATTAATCATCACAGGCACTAAACATTACCTTAGAGCCTGTACCAGAAAGTCTAGTTATTTTCCTTTAAC
>PVKV010000803.1:142483-211172 GCA_004027835.1 Alouatta palliata
GTGCAATGGCACGATCTCGGCTCACCGCAACCTCCGCCTCCTGGGTTCAAGCAATTCTCCTGCCTCAGCCTCCCGAGCAGCTGGGACTACAGGCACGTGCCACCATGCCCAGCTAATTTTTGTATTTTTAGTAGAGACGGGGTTTCACCATGTTGACCAGGATGGTCTCGATCTCTTGACCTCGTGATCCAACCGCCTCGGCCTCCCAAAGTTCCTTTAACTTTTTGCAAGGTTTTTCCCTATGGTATTGGGAAAAGGCATGGAGGAAAATATATAGGGGATACTTATAGTAGTGTAGTAAGATTTTTCATACGTGAAGCTGGAATCATTTTTATCTAAGGGATGTCAAGTCTGTGACGTGTTGTGAACAACTATAGTCCACCTCTGTATTTAAAGAGATTTATTCTGAGCCAAATATGAGTGATCCTGGCCCAAGATATAGCCCCAGAAGATTCTGAGAACATGTGCCCAAGTTGTTTGTGCTACAGCTTAAATTGTTCTTACATTTTAGGGAGACTTAAGACATCAGTCAAGATACGTAATGAAGCACCTACATTGTCTAGGGTAAACACTCAAGGTTCGTTGTCTCATGCCAGGAAAATTTAGGACATGGACACACACAGGATCTTAGGAGTGGAGATTTAGTAGACAAAATAGAGATAAAGAGAAAGGCAAATGGCAATCTCTTTAATGAGAGAGGGGGGACTTCTGAGAGGAAAGACCAGCTGGTGGCAGATGCACCAGATTTTATAGTGAGGCTTGAGGATGTGGTGTCTGATTTACATAGGGCTCCCAGATTGGTTCAATCAGGTGTGAGATTTTCATAGCTTGTGGGGAAGGCTGGTTGTCACACGCTAATCTTAATATGCAAATGAATTTTCCCCTTGGCCAGTGCCATTTTGTCTGCTTCTTACTGTACATGTGGCTGGAAGAGAAAGAAAGATGGGGATGCCATTTTGAACATGATTGGCACAACTACTATCATCTATGTCTGAAGCTCAATTTTACAGGCTGCTCTTAGTTACAAAGGAAAATAATTTTGAGCTGCTTTTCATTAAAAGGAAAACCTTACAGAGGACTTCCTTACCTTCATTATATGCCTAAGCAACTTCTTCTTAACTCCCATATCCTTACCCCCCTTGGGAGTGGTAACCCTAACTGCTGTTATGGGGTATTGGATGATGACTCTTTCCAGCTACTTCCTGCTGAAAAGGGGTGTTGTGTGCAGAGCAACAGTTAGGGCTCCTCCTGGGATCTATCTAAGGGTCCTCAGAAGAAAGGCATGTCTATGAGTGGTTCTGTCTGCAACATCATTTGGAGTTTGATTACTATCAGCTATTCCAATGGGTTGTAACACTGGTTTGCCTCTACCAGATGTTGCAGAAATGTTAATATAAAAGTAACATTTCTTTTAGGATAAGTGGCATTGGATTTCGGTGGCTAAAGTAACTTTAGTGTTAACATTGGCTAAATCTTTCCTGCAATTATTAATCTCTTCATAACTTCCACAGACCATCTAAGATATCCTTAATCTTTCTGACTTGTCCTAAATATCCTTGTTTTTAAATAACCAACTATGCTTTTTAGCAGAAGTATTTACCATCCTTATAATCCTTTCATGACTTCCATGAACCATCTACCATCTGCTTTAAACTTCCGACTTGTCCTAAACGTCCCTCTTTTAAACAACCACCTATTCTCTTTCGGACAAGTATTTATTATACAAGATCTTTTCTTATATAAAATATTTATCCTTTATAACCATCATTGCATAGCCAGGGTGTGACATATTACCAAATCCAATGAGAAATTCTAGCAGACTTACTGAGAGTAAACTCTTCATGCTTCCTTTTTGTTGGTAATTATTGTCCCTGCTATAAGGATAATAATTAAGCAAAATACTAGAGCAATGTAAACTCTGTCCAATATTTCATTTAGAAGGTGTTACTCTGTATAGCTCTACTACAAACAGGAGAGTGACTATAGCTGTTTCTACAAGGGTGATGTAGTCAATTATTTCTATCTAAAATTTTACTTGCCAAGATGTAGAGTTCCCCTTTGGGGGGATCTGTGAAGTTCTTTGGTTTTATTTTTCCAAACAAAGAAACCTACTGGTTATTGGCATTCTACTCACTTTCATTACCTGGCAGAATTTGCAGGATAGTTGCCCCAAACTAGCATATTGATTTGGATTTTTAAAGTACCCATTCCTTTTTGTTTTTTCCAAGCTACAGGACATCATCACTTGATTCACACGAATAAGCAGGGTTAGTCTAAACTGTGGAAAAATGCTTAAAACAATTAATGAGACTATAATTTAATGACAAATGTATGATAAGCTTTGGAGCACAATTTCCCTCTTAAGTCCTCATTTTTGGTAAAAACAAATTATGAATGAACTTTATTCTTATACTTGGCCTGGTTGTTTGCATAACGTGCAGCAAGAATAATTATTTCTACATAGGCCTTTTCATTGGCTTTGATGGAACTCTGTTTCACAAGGAATCTTAGGTAAGACGTTTTAGAGCTGAGCCCAGCCATGGGTTTGTATCCTCAAATTCCTGTGAGTTGAGTGATCCTCTCGGCTCTTAATGTCACAAGATAAACTTGGAGTTCCTGGACCTGTTAGAAAGTGACAACTGACCACAGGTTAGAAACACTGTACAGGGATTGTGCAGGCAATGATGTGAGGCCAGTTCTCCCCATAAGGCTTTTATCAGCTCTGCAAGTTGAGATTAATTCCTTAAATGGAAGCAGGTCCTTCCAGTCAAAGACTTGATAAAATAACCAGTTTTTCCAATCATATCTTGTTGCAAAAGAAAAATGGATTCTTATTACACTAATGCAAACATCTGTATTGCTGTAAGTTAAGAGTACTCACAGATAATTTCCAAATTCTAGAGGAACCAGGCAGAAAGAAACACATATACTCCAAATTTTGTTCACAGGAGTATATCTTACTCAATTATTAAAGACCATACATAGTTCAAAATAGTTTCCTTGACTCTGAAAAACAAAACAAGGATCAGCGATATTCCAAGCAAAAGTCAAAAAGGTTGCTTTAGCTTTATGAATGCAGTCCATTTAGTAAACTTTTGTTGAGTTTGACATTCATAATATCAATAATAGTAATTCTTATTTTGTAAACTCTGAAAGTTTACAGCTCTGAGATTTTCATTTTCTTTCTGTTGATCTGTGGAGTAGTTGGAATGTGACAACACACTCCACAGGTTTTTTTTTAATTGTGGTAAAATAATCTTAACATTAAAGTTTTCGGTTTTACTATACTGTATTTTAGTGTGCAGTTCATTGGTGTTAGATATATTCACATTGTGCTTTCAATTTCTGAATCATTTTTATCTTGCAAAACTGAAAGTCTATATCCACAGTTGTGTATTTATTATTCTCACTATGATGGCCCAAAGTAACAACTATCCACTCTTATTAGGCCATCATTATGCTTCCATCTCATATAACCATAGATGATGATTTAATGATAATTTTGACTGGCTATGGTGGCTTACACCTGTAATCCCAGTGCTTTGGGAGGATAAGTAAGGAGGATAACTTGATTAAATTTGATTTAACAGGTGGAAGAGAAAGACAACAGAGACATGGCTAAGAAGAAAATGTTTACATTTTAGCTGAAATTACACAGTACCTGGTATTCAATCAAAAAGTTTAAAAAAGTACATAAAGAAAGCAAGAAACCATAATGTTTCATCAAGGTATAAGTTTGTCAATACACCCAGATGCAATGATGGCCTAGATGTTACAGTTTTCAGAAAGGGACTTTAGAATAACATTGATTAGTATGTTAAAAAATCGCCGTTAAAAAAGTGCATAACAGGATTGAACAACTGGGAATTTTCAGCAGAGATAGAAAACTAATTTAAAAATTAGGAATCCTAAAAATAAAACGTATCAGAAATGAATAATTTTTTGATGGCTTTATTGGCAAACAGATTCAACAGAACAATCAATAATATAGATAGAACAATAGAATAATCCAAACTAAAACCAAAAGGAAAACCATTAAAAAGGAACAGAGAATTCAAGATCTGAGCTTCAATATTAAATGTCTACTAAATGTGGAATTTGAGCCCTAAAGAAAGAAGATAATGAGACAGGTGTAATTTTTGAGGAATGATAGAAAAATTTCTCAAAATTACTGACAAAAAAAAATAAATAAACAGACTAAGGAACTCAGATAACAACAAGTAGGTTAAATGTAAAGAAGAAATAAACCTGTTAGAGACTCTACATTTAAAATTTGAATATCAATGATAAAGAAAAAATTATGAAAGCTGTGAGAGAAATAAGAAATATTCTGTGCAAAAGACAACACTAAGGATTACTTCTGATTTCTATCAGAAATAATAGAAGCAAGAAAGCAATGACACATCTTTAAAGTGCTGAAAAAAAATATTGTCAACACAAAATACTATGTCCAGTAAAATATACTTCAAAATGATATAAAGATATGTCTCATAGTAAAAAAAAAAAAAATCTGAAAGCAATAATCTTAAACAGATCTCTCCCTTGAGAAATGCTAAATGTAATAGACTGAATGGAAATGGTACTGGAAAGAAATTTAGTTTATATGCAGAAATAAAGAGTATCAAAAAACGTACATAGGTCAGTTAATGTAAAGAACATTTTTAACTGTATATATATATATATATATATATATAATATCTCTAAAGGCTATCATCTGTTTAAATTAATAATAATTACAAAACAATGTAAGATTTATGTTATCTATAGCAATAATATATAAAAGAATAGCAAAAGGGTGGAAGATTTTTACTGGAAATACACTGTCATAAAGTTCTCCAATTTCTTAGAAATATAATACTTTTGAATATGCACCATGATAAGTTAATGAGAAATACTGTAATCTCTATGAACAACCCCTATAAACAGCTTGTAAATCATACTAAAAAATTAATAGTGGAGATAATTGAAATACACAAAAATAATTCAATTATTCAAAAATTGCAGGAAAGGAGAAAGAAGGAAACAAAGAATACAAATTAGAAATTAAATGCAAAAATAACACACTGAAATGTAAATATAGAATTGATTACAAAGTAAATGCACTAAACATCACAATTAAATAGCAAAGATCAAGAGATTGTATAAAAAAGCAATATCCAACTACATGTTCTTTAAAAGAAGAACACTTTAAACATCAAAACATAAGGGGTTGAGAGTTAAGAGTATGAATAAATACACACTGCAAAAAGTGAGTATGAGAAAGCTGCTGTGGCACTACTAATAACAAACAAAGTAGTCTTCACATAGAAGAGAAATAACATTATTAAATAGGATACTTATTGTAAAAAGCATCAATTAACCAAAACTCAAATACACTTAAAAATGAAGACCCTAAACACATGAAACAAAGTTATGTAATTAAAGAGCAATATAAACTACTTATTATTCACTAAAATGTGTAATCATAATTAGAAAATGTAACATGCATCTTTCAGGACAGAACAAGTATGCAAAATCCGGATATGGAAGATTTGGATAGCACTGTAAACCAATCTAATTGTGATCTACACTTATTAAGATTTGACCTAATTGGTATTTACAAAATACTACGCTAACAACAGTAAAGTAATAAAAACATATAAAATAGTCACTAAGAGAAATTATATCTTTAAAAAATTAAACTATTTTATATTTTTATTTTATGTTATTTTGAGATAGGGTCTTGCTCTGTTGCCCAGGCTGGTCTTAAACTCCTGGGCTTAAGTCTTCTGCCTCAGCCTCCCAAGGTGCTGGGATTACATTACCAAGATAAGCAATATCTTACGCCATAAATCATGTATCTGTGAATTTGTGCTATTTGAGATATTAGAGCTATATTCTTTGAGTATAATGATATTGAGTTAAATATAAAAAGTTGGGGGGATATAAAGAAATCATTAAAGGTATCAGTACAGCTTTAAATGCTTCTAGTAGAAAAGACGAAAATTCCATAATGAAAAATCTCATATTTCCCTTTGAGAAACTAGTAAAACAAGGTCTAACTAAGCCCCAAAATAGTGAAAGTAAGGAAATATATTTATAAAAATCAGTGAAATAAGAAAAACACAAAAACAATAGAGAAAATCAATGAATTCAAAAGCTGCTATCAGACATTTAAGAAAAGAATCATACCAATTCTCCACAAATTCATTTAAAATAGAAGAGGAAGAAACAGTTCCAACCTTATTTTATGAGGTCACTATCACTATAATCTTAATATAAAAACCAGGCAAAGATGTTACAAAAAAAGCTGTAAACTAATATTCTACACGAACATAGCTACACAGACAAAAGAATTGTTAATCAAATATTTGCAAAGAAAATTTAAAAATAATAATCATTAGTATACCATGAATAATGAAATTTATCCTAGGAATGCAAGTTTGGCTGTATACATGAAAATCAATTCAATGCATTGACAGATTAAATGAGAACATTATCTCAACATATGAGAAGAAATTAATAATATTCAATACCTATTCATAATAATTTTCAATAAATTAGAATAGATGGAAACATCCTCAAATTTATATTGGGCTTCTAATTAAAACCTTCAGTGAATATCATATATAGTGGTGAAATACAGCTTTTACCCTGAGATTGGGACTGGGGAAAATATATTCATTCTAAATATTTCTGTTCAACATAATCTTGTAAGTTAGTAGAACAAGAAAAGGAAAGGAAATAAAAGACAAGAACAATGAAAAAAGTAAAACTGTCTTAATTCAGAGACATAATCTTACATCTAGAAAATTAAAAAGAATATACAAATAGACTTAGAGATTTAATACTTAAATTTAGTAATGTAGCAGAATACATTGTCAACATAAAAACCAGTTGCATGTCTATAGAATGGTAAAAAACAATTATAAAATAAAATTAAAATACATAGCTTTTAAAGTAGTATAAAATCATCAATTAGGAATAAATCTTGCAGAACATATACAAGATATCTAAACTGAAAACATTACAATATTGTTGAAAAAAATTTTAGAAGACACCAATATAGGAGTAGTTATGACATGCTCATGGATTAGAAGACTCAATATTGTTACAATATTGATTATTTCCATATTGATCTATTGATACATTGTGATACCAATCAAAGTAACAACAAAATTTTTCCTAGAAATTACCGCCAATTTAAAATGTAGTTTGAAATGCAATGGACTCAAAACAGCCAAAACAATATATTGGAAAAAGTTGAAAAAATATGGTATTTATCCTTTCAGATATCAAAACTTAGTCTAAATCTACAGTAATCAAGAGAGCATGCTATTGATGAAAATACAGATAAATAGATCAATATATTCATATTCTTAGCTTCCTAGTTTACTGAGAGTTATAACTATCAAGCATAAAGAATCTTTGAGTAGATTCTGTTTGTGTGCATATGTACATGTATAGACAGGTAAATCAATCGTAGATAAATAATTAATGTTTTTTGATAAAGATGAAAGCAATCTGATGGGAAAAAGAATAATTTTTCAACAGGGATGTATTGGAACAACAGGATGGATATTCACATCAGATAAAATAAAAAACCTGGGCTCTACCTTACAGGATACAGCACATTCATTCTAGAGTGTTCCTGAATGTAAATGTTAAAGCTCTAAGCTTGAAGAAGAAAACAAAGATAACTATGACCTTGAGGTAGCAGGTAATTTTTAACCAGGCCAAACAAGAAGTATAGAAGAAAAAAAAAGGGTAAATTGGACTTCATAGAACTTCTTTTTATTAACCCTAACTCATCACTTGTTAGAACTTCAATAAAATTGTCATAATTTATGATTCACAACATTTCATTATTACTTTTTTATTATTTTCCAGTTGGAGAATATTTGGGTTTGTTCTAGCTTTTGTCTATTACAAATAAAAACATAATAAACGTTCACATGCAAGTTTTTGTGTGAATGTAGGTTTTTATTGCATTTAGCTGGAAAAGTTTTCAGGTCATATATATGGGAAATTATATGATTAGCTTTATAAGAAATTGTCACCATTAACATGTTCTTCGAGGTAGCTGTATCATTTTCCTTCAACTAGCAATGAATGCAAGTTCCAGTTTTCCTGTATCTTTGCCAACCCCCTCTTCTGTGTGTTCTTTTAAAAAGTCATTCTAATATGTAGGTGGTGGTATCTTGTTGTGGTTTTAGTTGAATTTTCTTGATGACAAAATGCAAGAATATTTTCATGCACTTATTTGTCTTCCACATACCACTTCGGTGAAGTTGTTTTCAAATTCTTTTCCAATTTTAAAAATTGAATTGTTTCCTTATTATTGATTTTAGTGAGTTCTTTATATTTTTTCATGCAAATTCTTCATCAAATACATGATTTGCCCATATTTTCTCCCAATCTGTGGCTTGTCTTTTTATTGTCTTATCAGTGTTTTCTAGATACCAGAAGTTCTTAAATTTGATGAGGTCCAATTTAGTTTATTATTATTATTTTCAAATGTATTAATTATACTTAAAGTTCTGGGACACATGTGCAGATCATGCAGGTTTGTTACATAGGTATACACGTGCCATGGTGGTGGTTTACTACATCCATTGCCCCATCATCTACATTAGGTATTTCTCCTAATACTATCCCTTCCCAATCCTCCCACCCCTTGCTATTCCTCCCCTAGCACCCCATGCCCCACGTCCCTGTGTTTCATGTTCCCCTCCTTGTGCCCGTGTGTTCTCATTGTTCGACACCCAGTTCTGAGTGAGAACATGCCGTATTTCATTTTCTGTTCTTGTATCAGTTTGCTGAGAATGATGGTTTCCAGTTTCAACCATGTCCCTGCAAAGGACATGAACTCATTCTTTTTTGTGGTTGCATAGTATTCCATGGTGTATATGTTATATGTGTTACATTTTCTTTTTCCGGTCTTTCACTGATGGACATTTGAGTTAGTTCCAAGTCTGCTATTGTGAACAGTGATGCAATAAACATACATGTGCATGTGTCTTTATAATAGAATGATTTATAATCCTTCTGGTATATACCCAGTAATGGGATTGCTGGATCAAATGGTATTTCTATTTCTAGATCCTTAAGGAATCACCTCACTGTCTTCCACAGTGGTTGAATTAATTTACACTCCCACCAAAAGTGTAAAAGCATTCCTGTTTCTCCACACCCTCTCCAGTATCCGTTGTCTCCTGATTTTTTTGTTGTTGTTGTTTAGAATCACTGCTTGTTTTTATAATGAAAGGAAAATGTACAGAAAAGTTTATGTTCATAACTCTGTTGATCATGTGAATCATGTTTTGATTATAATATCAAATTTAGGTAGCTAGTGTCTACAATCAAGTTGTAATATACTTGGATTTTTACAGGATATTTATATTCTGTCATCTTGAACTGAGTAACTGAGAATAAATTTGTATCATGTAATACTTTTATAAAATATTATTCTTTCATTTTTTTAATTGCATTTTAGGTTTTGGGGTACATGTGAAGAACATGCAAGCTGGGTTTGGTTTGCCAGTATTTTATTGAAGATCTTTGCGTCAATGTTCATCATGGATATTGGCCTGAAGTTTTCTTTTTTAGTTTTGTCTCTACAAGGTTTTGGTATCTGGATGATGTTTGTCTCATAAAACTAGTTAGGGAGTATTCCCCCTTTTCGTATTGTTTGTAAAGTTTCAGAAGAAATGGTACCAACTCCTCTTTGTACCTCTGGTAGAATTCGACTGTGAACTCATGTGGTTCTGGACTTTTCATGATATTGGTAGTTAGGAAATTTTGTCTAATCCAAGGTCACTGATTTTTGCTTGTTTTCTTTCATAAGTTATAGCTTTTGGTTTGTATTTAGATATATGATTAATTTTGAGGTAATTTTTATATAGGGTTTGAGATATAAATAGAAGTATATTTATTTACTCTTGCATATGGATATTCAATTGTTCCAACAAGTTATGAGAGAGATAGAATGCCCTACAAAACCTGAAAAACTTACTACGTCGCTCTTTGCAGAGAAGTTTCCTGACTTTTATTCCATATATCTCTCCTTGCTCCAATTTCATGCTGCTGTGAAAACTATGACATACAGTAAGTCTTAAAATCAGCTACTGTAAGCTCTATAATTTTGTTTTTCTTTATCAAATTTATTTTGTGTAGGAAATTTCTTTGACTTTCTATATAATTTTAAGAAAAGCCTTGCCAATTTCTATAAGGAATCATGCTGAGATTTTCATTGTACCTTCATCAAACATATAATTTTGGAGAAAATTGACACATTGCCTCATTCCTTGCATTGATATTTACTTTGTCCAGTATTAATACAGCCACTCCAGCCTTCTCCTGATTAGTATTTTAAAAGTATACCATGCTCTATTCTTTTACTTTAATCATATCAGTATTTTACATTTAAATATTTTAGACAATACAGAATTGCTTTGCTTTTAAAATTCAGTCTAAAAATCTTTCTTTTAAAATTGTTTTTTGACTATGTATGGTTAATGCAATTTTTGACACCATCGAACTTTAACTGATTGCCTTCACATTACTTTTACTATTAGCCTCTTTTGTTTTTGGGATTTTCTCCCTGATTTTTGCTTTCTTTGATTGAGCATATGATTTTAGTAGTTATTCTATAGTTTACAATATACATCTTTAAGTAATAATGGTTTATGTTTAAGTAACATTGTAGAGCTCACACATATATATATGAACCATTCAATTATGCCCTCCCATTTTCCTCTCTCAGTTTTTGGCCATTGTTTTCATGAATTCTATATACAATACAAAATATTTTCATTTTTGCTTTAAATCACTGACAATATTTTAAAAAGCCAAACAACTGGGACAGTTATTTTTTTGTGGGTACCCACATATTTACCATTTCTAGCATTCTTTATTTCTTTATGCAGATTCAAATTTGCATATAGCATATTTTATTTTCCCTAAAATCCTACCTTACAATGTGGGTGTATAGACAATACACTCTTCCTGCTTTTGTTTGTATGAAAAATCCTTGATTTTGAAAGATACTTTTATGTGATATGGAAATCAAGTTTTACAGTTATTTTTTTTCAGCACTTTGAGATTGTATTCCATTGCTTCTGGCTTGCTTTGTGTCTAAAATATTCTGCATTTATCCTGATATTGTTTCTCTGTAGCAGTGTGTTTTTTTCTGTAGATGCTTTGGAGTTTTTCTCTTTATCACTGATTTTCAGCAAATTTGATTGTAATATTTCTCAGTGTGCTTTTATTTGTGTTTACCCTGCTTGAATGTTTGTTGACAATTTTGTATCTGTGTCTTTATAGTTTTCATAAAACTGGTAAATTTTTTGGCTATTATTCTGTGAAATAGTTCTTCTGCTGTGTTTTTATCTTTTTGTAGGGGTCCAGTTACATACATGTTTATTTGCTTAATATTGTTCCACACATCACTGACCCTACTAAGTTTTTCTTCATATAGATAGTTTCTCTTGCTGTGTCTTCAAATCCACTGATCTTTTCTTTTTCAGTGTCTAGTCTTAATCCTATCTGGTACATTTGTCTTGTTAGATTTTGTATATTTCCTTCCAGAAATTTTATTTGGTACTTTTTTACATCTTTAATTTATCTGCCTATTAAGTTCATATTTTTCTTTACAATCTTTGACAGGTAAACATTCTGTAACAGTCATTTAAAACTCCTTTGTAAATTCTAACACATCTGTCACTTTTGCTTCTGTTTCTAGTGACTTTTCTCCCTCTCATGAGTATGGATCATATTTTTCTGCTTCTACTAGTTACTGTATATTGATTTGGTATCAGACATTTTGATTTTTTTGTTGTTGATTGCCTGACTTTTGGTAGGGAGTTACAGTTTAAATATTTTTGGTAGGGAGTTACACTTTTGGTTATCTTTATCCTTTTGAGAGTTATTACTAAATTTTGTTAAGGTAGACTTGAGTTCCTTGGTAGTTTATTTTTCTGGATTCATGAAATGTTTCCTTATGCATGTGCAGCTTGATGTCAGGGAAGAGACAAGGAGATCCCTGTGCTTATTTCTATAGCTTCTTTTCTGTGTAGCTCCTTTCTCTCCAGAACTCTCCCTGACAATTGCCAACCATCACAGCCTCTCTGAACTGAGATTTATTATCTCGTCTACTCAGCAAGTCCATTGCTCTCTGCTTGGGACAACTACGCTTCACTGTGTTTCAAAATATGCCTTCAGGCTGAATGGAATTGCAATATTGTGTGTGTCAAGGGTGGGGGTGCAGAGTTTCATAGTCCTGCACTGCATGTTTGTCAATGTCAACAAACAAGCGTTTTTTAAAAATTTGTACAGTTTTTCAAATACTTATGGCAGAAGAATAAGCCTATTTCTGATGACTCCATCATGACCAGATGTGGAACAAGGAAACTTTACATATTTATTTTTTCATTAATTTTTGAATTTATATTAGTTTTGTAATTTGTCTGTAGATACCATTGTGATCTTTCCAAAAAATCATATACATAATGACCTTTTTGATATTTTATTTGTGATTCCTGTATTACGTACACATTTACTTATTTAACTTTGATGTTACTGCAATGCTAGTCCTCAAATTAATTTGAACAAAGTGCTAATATTTTGCATTCTCATGATTTTAAAGGAAGCCATCTACTATTTTACCATTTCATATTTTTTTTTTTTTTTTTTTTGCGGGGGTAGATATTCTCCATGTGTCATTAGTAAAGAAGTTGCCCTCTATTTCTAGTTTATTTAAAATAGAAGCATATAGAAACAGTGAATAGAGTTGAACTTTATAAAATTTTCTGCATTTATTGAGCAGCCATAATATATTGTAATTAACAGCATGAGTTATGGAAGCGAACAGGTTGTTTCAATTTTTGGGTTTGTCTGTTACTAATTGTATGACCTTGAGCAAGTTACTTAATACCTTGGTGCTCCAATTTTATTATATGTTATATTAAAATGAAGATTGTTGTGAGTATTAGGAAAATTAATTTAGATAATATATGAATATAATGACATATAATATGTTCAATATATATTGTGCATGAATTAATTCTAACGATAATTCTATGAGATCTATAGCACTGGGGTGGAGGGATATTCAGGCCCAGATTGAACTGCAGCCCATTCAGTATGATTCTGGCTGTAAGTTTGTCACGTATGGCATTTGTTATTTTGAGATATGTTTCTTCAATGACTAAATTTTTGAGGGCTTTTTTTTTTTTTAAATCTGGAATAGAGGTTGGATGCTATCAAATGCATGTTCTGCATTTATTGAGATAATTACATGGTTTTTGCTTTTAATTTAGTTTATGATGTGGTGAATTACATTTATCATTTTGTATATGTTGAACCATCCTTGCATTCCTAGGGTAAATCTCACTGGATCATGGTATATTATCTTTTTAATGTTCTGTGGGATTTTGTTTGCTAGTATTTTGTTGAGGATTTTTGTATCTCTAGTCATCAGGATTATTAGTTTATGGGGTTTTCTTAATTGTGCCCTTGTCTAATTTTGATAGCAGAGTGAGACTGGTATCAAAGAATAAGGTAGGGGATTCCCTCCTGCTTGATCTTTTGGAATAGCTTCGGTAGGATAGGTACCAGCTCACTTTTGTATGTCTAGTAAAATTTGGCTGTGATTCTGTCTAGTGGATTTTTTGTTGTTGGAAGATATTTTACTATGGCTTTAATTTCGTTACTATTTTTTATTATTATACTTTAAGTTCTAGGGTACATGTGCAGAAGGTGCAGGTTTGTTACATAGGTATACACCATGCCATGGTGGTTTTATTGGCCTGTTAAAGATTTTTTTTCTTCCTGGTTTAATCTTGGGACATTGCATGTTTTCAGGAGTTTATCCATGTCATCTAGGTTTTCTAGTGTGTGCACATGAGGATGCTTATAGTAGACTCTGATGATCTTTTATATTTCTGTGGTATCAGGTGTAATGCCACCTTTGTCATTTCTGATTATGCTTATTTGAATCTTCTCTCTTTTTTTGCTTGGTTAATCTAGCTATTGGGCTATCAATTTTGTTTATCTTTTCAAAGAATCAATGTTTTATTTTACTGATTCTTTGTACCTTTTCTGGGGGGGGGATTGGTTTGTTTTCGAAATGTGATGTTAGATTGTTAATTTGAGATCTTTTTATCTTTTTGATAGAGGCATTTAACACCATAAACTTTCCTTTTAGCACTGTTTTTGCCATATCCTAGAGGGTTTAGTATGTTGTATCTCTATTTTCATTCATTTCAAACTTTTCTTGACTTCTGCCTTAACTTGTCACTTACCCAAAAATTGTTCAGGAGCAAGTTGTTTAGTTTCTATGTACTTGTATAGGTTTGAGAGTTTCTCTTGGTATTTATTTCTAATTTTATTCCATTGTAGTCAGATAAGATACTTGATATGACTCCGATATCTTTTTGGTCCTTTGAGACTTGTTTTATTGCTATGCATATGGTATATTGTGGAGAATGTCTCAAAATGTTTATTCATTGGTTTAAATAAAATAATCTGTAAATATCTGTTAGGTCCATTTGGTCTAAAGTCCAGTTTAAGTCCAGAGTTTCTTGGTTGATGATCTGTCTAGTGCTGTGAATGGGATGTTGAAATTCCCCACTACTATTGTATTGCGGTCTATCTCTTTTCTGAGGTCTATTAGTATTTGTTTTATGAATCTGGGCGCTCCAGATTGGGTGTGTATGTATTTAGAATAGTTATATCTTCTTGCTGAATTGAACCTCTTATCATTATATAATAACCTTTGTCTTTTTGTTGTTGTTGTTGTTTTTACTGTTGTTAGTTTACAGTCTGTGTTATAACATGTTTTATAAACATGGCAACTCCTGTTCGTTTCTGTTTTCTGTTTTCATGGTATGTCTTTTTACCCCTCTTTACTTTGAGTCTGTGGCTGTCTTTACCCATTAGGTGGGTCTATTGTAGGCAACTTGTTGCAGTTTCTAAAGACCCATTTTCTTTTCTTGTCTTTCTTTCTTTTTTTTTTTTTTTAGATGGAATTTCACTCTTGTTGCCCAGGCTGAAGTGCACGGGTGTAGTGTTGGCTCACTGCAACCTCCACCTCCCAGGTTCAAGCAATTCTCCTGCTTCAGCCTCCTTCCCATGTAGCTGGGATTCCAGGTGCTTGACACCATGCCTGCCTGTTTTTTGTATTTTTAGTAGAGACAGGGTTTCACCATGTTGGTCAGTCTGTTCTCAAACTCCACCCACCTCAGCTTACCAAAGTTCTGGGATTATAGACATGAGCTACCACGCTCAGTCCAAGACCCATTTTCAGGTCACTATTTTTCTCTTAATTTGACTTCTAAAAAATTTAATCAAATACATATTAGACATGCCTGGATGTTTCTTTTTGAACTATTTTCTCACATTTTGAGTTATCCTTATATTAAACTTAAATATACAACTATGTTTAACTTCATAAAAGTTAACTTTATAACTTCATAAAGTTATGTTATAACTGTAATAAGTTATATTATAAACTTTGTAAACATTCTATATTTGATATTTGGAAATCTCATTAGCTGCAGTATTTGGGGGCAATAATTTTTACTTTTTTTTCTGTTGCCTTTAAAATCTAAAAGAGGTTTATACTATTTGAATTTTGAGCTTATCATATGAAGGGTTTGGTAGAGAGTGCTTTCATTCAAAAGCTTTTGAGTTCGTTTATTCAGGTTGCCCTAGAGTGCTATTAATTCAGAAGCACTTTAGTTTTTGATCTTGGAATCCTGGATAATTCTTGTAGTATAAATTTCACCCCCAGGTGAGGTCTCAGCAATATTTTAAATATCTGAGAAATGGTTTATTTTCCTACTTCACTCAAGACTGAGATGGACCTAGAGAGGTTTTCTCTTCTATTTGTTGAAGAAAACAATTTTTTTCTGGCTTACTTATTTTCATATGTGTTTGGTTCTGTCTTTATATATCACCCATACACTTGTACAGAAACAAGTGTTGCCTGCCATTCCCACTTGTGCATACGGATGTTAAAATCAGAGTTCTGAGTCCTAGCATCAGCAGGTACTCACAAGGCACATGTGATAAGGGTGTTTCCTTATCAATCTGGTCTGTATACCCCATGAGGAGAACAACTTCTTATAAGCTGAACTATGTTCATAAGAAATTGCTAATCCTCAGTTGTAAGAATGTTTAATATATCTTATTCAGCCTTCGTAGTAGCTTCTAGTAGTTTCTTTTTTCTAAGTCTGTACGCATTTAAAGCACAGTGTCTGGCATTACTTGTCAATATAATGTCAATGGGAGCAGAACCCTTTTCTGCTTACTTCCATATCCCAAAACTTATCATATTGCCTGTCACTTAAAAAAACGAACATTTTATTTTGAGATAACTATAGATTGGTATGCCATTTTAAGAAATACTCCAGAGAGATTTCATGTACTCTTTACTCAGTTTCCTCCAGTGGGAACATCTTCCAAAATCATAGTATATCACAACCAATTGACATTAATGCATTCCATTAATCTTTTGTGTTTCTTTTGTTCTCTGAATTTTTATTGTGCATCCAGTATGATCTTTCCACCACCAAAGCTAAGACACAGAAAAATTCCACCACCACAAGGATCCTTCATGTTGTCTTTATAGCCACATGCACCTCCATCCTGTCCTACTTTCTCCCCATTCCATCTCAAACACTTGCAACCACTAACTTGCTCTCCATTTTCATATTTTTTTGTCATTTCAATAATGTCATATAAGTAAAATCATGCAATAGGTGACCTTTTGATTTAGACATTTTCATTCCACATATTTTTCTGGAATTCATTCACATTAATGTATATACCAATGGGGTGTTTCTTTTTATTGTTGAGTAATATTCCGTGGAATGAATGTAGTGGTTTAACTATTAATTATTGATATGTTAGTGCTTACATCTGCCATTTTATCATTTTCTTTTTGTTCAAGAGTTTCAATTAAATTAGCTGTTCATTAAAACAAGTTCTGCTAGTGACAAATTATTTGCTTTACTTAGTTTGAGAATGTCTTTATTCCCCCTACATTCCTAAAGAAAAAAACCAGTTTTCTCAGTGCTACAGCTTTTAGTTGACAGCTTTTTTGCTTTCCGCACTTGAAAAATGTTGTGCTAATTCAGTGTGGTCTCCATGCTTTCAGATGAAAATTCTGCTGTCATCCATATTGGTGAACTCCTACAGGAAATACATCTGTATGCTTTAAGTGCTTTCAAGATTTATCTGGGGGAATGTCTTGTGGGATGTGATTACAGTATCACTTGACTTTGCAGAAGCTTCATGATGCTATTTCATCTGTTTGGCTTATCTATTCTACTGGGACTCCCACTTGTCCCTGCAGGTGCTGCCTGAGGCAGTGTAAAGATGATTCCCAGGCCGGCCTCCAGGTGCCACCAGGTGGGGTAGAGAAACCGGTGATAAAGTGACTTTCTCCATTTGGGCTGCTGTGGCTGGAGAATTCTCTATACCTGTGCTGACTGGCTGCTCAGTGCCTCTTGGTGAAGCAGGGAAGTCTCTCTCCCTGCAGAGGAGAATGATGGCATCATGGTGATTTTATGACTTGTTAGGAATTAGGCATGTGCACGCACACACACACACACACACACACACATCTCAGAGAGTCAGAAATGATGATTTAGTGACATTCATGGCAACTGGGGCAACTGACAGCTAGGTACTAGAAAGAGGAAACAGTCATCTACAGCTAGCTTTCTGTCAGGGGTCTCCTGATCCATCTCCTTGACAAAGGTGCCAGCTTGCTTGCTTGTACTGATTAGACTGTTTCATCCTGGGAGGAAGGAGCAGCCCTGGACCTCCTTCTGTTGTCAGGTTGGGATCAGAAATGCCAGCCCTGGTGATTGTCTTCTGCTGGGTGGGAGGTCCCTGGACATCCTGCTGCTGTGTGTTCTGTTCTGCCAGTCCTGGGCTCCTCACTGGTTCTTCCTCTTTCTACCTTCAGAGTTTCCATTTGGTTGCTTCTTGCATTATTTCCAGGGTTTCTGATTGTGTTTAGAGAGGAAGATCATGGAAAAACAGTTTTGGCCTTCTTTTTCCTATTCTCATAGTTTTGAGGTGAGGGAGTAGCTCTTGAGCTTTAGCTCAACTGACTTAAAACATCTTCAGAAGCTTAAGTCAAGGCCATGTGTTTCACTATTCTCAACGTTTATGCAATTTAGTGTAGATGCTTTGGCAACATAGGCCAGAAAGTCTTCCTTTACTGGGTTCCTCAGCCCAAAATTTCTTGAAGGAACTCATTTCTAGTATTCTAGCTCTTAATTGTCCAGGCTGCCATAAATCTCAATATAATTATGTTTTTTGATTCTCCACTCTTATTTAATATATATACATATATATTTTTATGATATGTAATAAGTTGTCACAAAATTTACCATAGTGTTATTAATTTTGGAAGATAGATGAGAGGTTCCTGCTAATGTCACATTGCCCTATTTTTTTTCTTCTTTCTGTAAACTTGTTGCTTTGTATTTTATTTATTTGTATCTTACCTTCCATGCACCATTTGCTTTGCTAGGATAATCTCCTGGATAACTCTCAATAACTCTCAGTTTCAAAGCTTAGTTAATCCTCCATGTGGTGAAATACTTAATTTCATTTAAAGCACCTGTTAGAAAAATATTTAAACAATTTAAGATAATTACCTTTATATAACTGATACTGAAATTACATATGTGTGTAATTTATTCATTCAAAATATCCCCTAATGTCCTCTCCAATTTCCAATTAAATGGAAAAATTAACTTAAAGCTGTATCATACGAGTTACAAATATTTTAATTGGTCCTTTCCACTGATTTCTCCTTTGCTTCTAAATAAAACTTAGAGTAGTTTACTCTTTCTTACTGGTTTCTGTCTTCCTATTAATCAAAAAAAAAAAAAAAAAAACAGAAGAGTTAACAAAATTAAGCTTTTTGTGTTTGGTAGATTGAATCTCTGAATATTTGTCATGAGTCTTTCTGTTCACCAGATACTATGGTTTGTGAGCAAAAAAGGACAGACAGCCCAGTGGAACAGAATAGAGAGTCCAGAAATAAATGCAAACATAAACTGACAACTAATTTTTGTTAAGGGCACTAAGAGGACGTAACGAGGAAAGTACAGTCTCTTCTGTAAATGGTGCTGGGAAAACTGAATTTCCACATGCAAAATAATGAAATTGGACCCTTACCTTGCACCAAATAGAAAACTGAGCTCAAAATGGGTAAAAAACCTAAATACGGGACAAGAAACTGCACAACTCATAGAAGAGAACACGAGGGAAAGTTCCTGGATATTGGCCTTGGCAATGATTTTAATATCACACCACAAAAGCAAAATAAATAAGTGGAACTTCATCAAACTAAAAATCTTCTGCAGGGCAAATAAAATAATCAACAAAGTGAAACAGTAAACTATGGATTGGGGGAAAGTATTTGCAAATGCTTTATCTGATAAGGGATCAATATCCAAAATTTTATAAAAGACTCACACAACTCAATAATGGAAAAAGAAATAACCTCATTGAAAAACAGGCAAAATATCTGAATAGACATTTCTCTAAGGAGGACACATAAATGGCCAAAAGGTATATGAGCAGGTGTTCAGCGTCATTAACCCAGGAAATGAAAGTTAAAATTATAATGAGATACTACTTTATACTCATTAGGAAGGCTAGTATCAAAAAGTCAAAAGTTAAATGTTGGCAACGGTATGGAAAATGAGAATTCTTGTACACTGCTGGTGGGAATGGACATTGGTGCAGTCATTATGGAAAATAGAACAGAGGTTGCTAAAGAAACTAAAAATAGATCTATAATATGACCCAGCATCCCATCTTCTGGGAATGTTCTCAAATGAAACGACATCACCACTTCATAAAGGCATTTGCACTCCCATGTTTATTGTAGCATTATTCACAATAACCAAGATATGGAAACAACCCAAGTGTCCACTGAGGGATGAATGAATAAAGAATCTATGGTACATATACATGGTGGAATATTATTCAGCCCTGAAAAAGAACAAGATCTCACCATTTGCCATAACATGGGTCAGCCTAGAAGATATTATTTTATGTCAGATGATCCAGATGTATGAAGAAAATATTTGCCTGATCTCACTTATATGTGGAATTGAAATATATATACAGGAATAGAGAACAAAACAGTGGTTACCAGAGGCAGGGGAAGAGAAGAAATGGGAGATGTAGCTCAAAGGATACAAAATGGCAGCTGTAGGACATATGAGTCTAGAGATCTAAGGCACAGCATGAGGACTGTAAGTAGTAAAATTGTACTGCATGTAGAATTCATGTTAAAATGAGGAGCTTTTAGCTGCTCTAGCCACAGAAAAAAGGTAACTATGTGACACGATAGATATGTTAATTTGCTTCACTATAGTAACTTTTTTTCTCTCCATGTGAATCTCATAAGATTATGTTGTATATCCGGGGTCCCCAACCCCCAGTTCATGGCCTGTTAAGAATGGGGTCACACAGCAGGAGGTGAATTGCAGGCTAGCAACCATTATCTCCTGAGCTCCACCTCCTGTCAAATTAGTAGGGGCATTATCTAATGCATAAGAGCACAACTCCTATTGTGAACTGCGCATGCAAGGGATCTAGGTTGTATGCTCCTCATGAGAATCTGATGCCTCATGATCTGAGGTGGAATGGTTTCATCCTGAAACCATCTTCCCCCCACACTCCCTCCACCTCTTGCCACCATGCAGTGAGCCATGGAAAAATTGTTTTCCATGAAACCAGTCCCTGGTGCCAGAAAGGTTGGGGACTGCATCATATAACTTAAACATACACAATACAATTGATTTTTTTTAAAGTATCATGTCAACTAAAAATATTTTACCTGGACCCTTCCACAGATTTCTCCTTCTTTTCTAATTAAAGTTTGGAGTAGCTTACTCTGTTCTACTCATTTCTCTTTTCTTTGTCATTATAAAAAACAGAATATCTTTAAAAACTTTTCTGTTGAATCTCCAGCTATTTGGCACAATGGTCCTTTTTATTCTCCAGTTTATAGGGTGTTGTGCACAGAAATTTATAATTTCAGGCCAGAGTCTTCACTCCAGTGTATCTAGTCCCTCACAACTCTCTCCTCACTCTAGTAAATCTAAAGATTTATTTAAATTTTCATTCTAGAATCTGCCACATTTTTATCTCTTTTCCATACTCTTTGCCATCACTATAGTTTGTTTTTCATGGATATTGTAATATTTATATGTTTAGATTTGTCATGTTATTAATTCTTTCAAAGCTATATTTTGTTATCTAATTAGTTTTATCATTTCTTTAACATTTTGGAAGGTCTCCTTTGATTATTTCACTCACCTTTTCTGATTTCAGAAAAAAAAAAAATCCCTATTTCCCTAGAGTTTGTTTCTGACTTCCCAGTAAGATTTTCTTTTCCACTTCCCAGCCTGAGTTTCCTATTCCAAATAACATGGACTACCCACAACACTGACCCCAAGTGATTTTTGTTGAGTAAAGTAGACTTGTGTTGTTCCTTATAGAATTTCTGCTGCCTAAATCTCTGCCTTCCACCTGTCCTGTGGAAATTGTCTGCTCACAGTCCCACAGACACAGGACCATGGAGTAGTGTGGAAGTGACCACTTAGGTTGTTGTGATTGGTCTTTCAGGGGTTTTTAAGTAAAAATACAAAAACACTAAACAACATGAAAAGATGAAAAGCAGGTTCCCCTGTTTATTTGTATAGAATTTCCCAGGCAGCCCTCACTTCTTCAGGACGGCTGGGCCATTGCACAGCAGAACCTGTCGGACACTGCTTGCCTCTACCCTGTGTGAGTCCCCTTGTTCCCTGAATCATGGCCTTCTCTTCGTCAACTTGATTTGGGAAAGTATATGCTACAGAAACTACCTAAGAAAGATTTGTGAGAGGTTTAAATTTTTGCTTTTGCACATTTGAATTTTTTTCAACTTCAAGGTTTGATTGTAAATTTGGTTTCCTATATGACTCCAGGCAGAAAAATAGTTGTCATTCATAGCTTGGGCTCCCAACCTTCCAAACAGGTAGGAAGCAGCCTGAAACGATTACTTAAAAGGCATATCTTGCAAGGGTCTTTATTCAGCAGTGACCAAGGAAGATGGGAATGGAATGGCACTGGATAGGATGGCCAAGGGACTGGGAAGCCACTTCCAGGGTACAGAACAGAGCTTTTTAAAAGAGACAGTCTCCTCTTTTTCGATTATGGGACCAGCCAACTATTGAGGGTGAGGGTTTGGAACTCTGCAGACCAGTGTCTACGCATGCTGCTCGTTTGCTTCATTTGAGCTATGATGCTTATTTTGATGATCCTGTGCCTGTTTTCTCAGTGTGTAGGACATGTAGGGGACAGGTAGCTTGTCTTTAGATCACAAGCCTCTGGATAGATTATAGCAGCAGCTGAACATCCAGATGATGTCATTCACAAGATCCTGACTTGAAGCCTGATGCTGGGATTGGTGGTAGGATGAGACTTCTAGGGGCTGTGGATGGAGGATGAGGATGTTTTGCAGGTGGGAAACATGTGAATAATTTGAGTGGAGGTATGACCACTGGTGGCCACTCTGTGTTCATGCCTTTGGTCCAGCGACTTTGCTGTTGCCTTCCTCTCAGACTCTTAGGGTAGCTTTGGATTTGCTTTGACTTGGGGGATGGTAGAAAATCCAATGTAAGCAGAGGCATGGATGTGCATTTGTGTATTCTGCCTCCTCTCTCACTCCTCTGCTTTCATCTTGAGAACATACATATGTAAACTTGCTGGAGAATGCATCACAAGTGAGAAAATCAAACCAAGATGAGCAAAGTGGCCCAGGCAGCATGCAGCTGACTGCGGAAGCTGAAGCAGCCCTCCTGTATTAGTCTGTTTTCATGCTGCTGATAAAGATATACCTGAGACTGGGAAATCTACAAAAGAAAGAGGTTTAATTGGACTTACAGTTCAATATGGCTGAAAAAAACCTCACAATCATGGCAGAAGGCAAGGAGGAGCAAGTCATTTCTTACATGGATGGCAGCAGGCAGAAAGAGAACTTGTGCAGGAAAACCTCCCCTTGCAATAACCATCAGATCTTGTGAGACTTACTCACTGTCATGAAAACAGCACAGGAAAGACCTCTCCTCATGATTCATTTACCTCCCACCAGGTCCCTCTCACAACATGTGGGAATTCAAGATGAGATTTGGGTGGGGACACAGCCAAATCATATCATTCTGCCCCTGGCACTTCCCAAATCTCATGTTCTCATATTTCAAAACCAATCATGCCTTCTCAACAGTCCCCCAAAGTCTTAACTCATTTCAACATTAACTCAAAAGTCCACAGACCAAAGTCTCATTTGAGAGAAGGCAAGTCTCTCTGCCCTATGAGCCATTAAAATCAAAAGCAAATTAGTTATTACCTACATTGGGGCACAGGAATTGGATAAATACAGCCATTCTGAATGGGAGACATTGGCCCAAACAAAGGGGTTACAGGCCCCATACAAGTCTGAAATCCAGCAGGGTAGTCAAATCTTAAAGCTCCAAAATGATCTTTGACTCCATTTCTCGCATCCAGGTCACACTAATGCAAGCAGTGGTTTCCTGTGGTCTTGGGCAGCTGTGGCTTTGCAGGGTATAACTCATCTCCTGGCTGCTTTCACAGGCTGGCATTGAGTGTCTGTGGCTATTCCAGGTGCATGTTGTAAGCTTTCAGTGGATCTACCATTCTGGGGTCTGGAGGATGGTGGTCCTTTTCTCACAGATCCACTAGGCAGTGCCCCAATAGGGACTCTGTGAGGAGGTTCCAAACTCACCTTTCCCTTCTGCACTGCCCTAGCAGAGGTTCTCCATGAGAGCCCCACTTCTGCAGCAAACTTCTGCCTGGACATCCAGGTATTTCATACATCTTCTAAAATCTAGGCAGAGGTTCCCAAACCTCAATTCTCGACTTCTGTACATCACAGGCTCAACACCACATGGAAGCTGCCAAGGCTTGGGGCTTGTACCCTCTAAAGCCATGGTCCAAGTTCTATGTTGGCCCATTTTAACCATGGCTGGAGCAACTGGGATGCAAGGCACCAAGTCCCTAGGCTGCACACAGCACAGGGACCCAGGGCCCACCCCACAAAACCACTTTTTGCTCCTAGGACTCCAGGTCTCTGATGAGAGGGGCTGCTGTGAAGACCACTGACATGGCCTGGAGGCATTTATCCCATTGTCTTGGGGATTAATATTCAGTTCCTTGTTAGTTATGCAAATATCTGCAGCCAGCTTGAATTTCACCTCTGAAAATGGGATTTTCTTTTCTATTTCATTGTCAGGCTGCAAATATTCTGAATTTTTATGCTCTGCTTCCCTCATAAAACTGAATGCATTTAACAGCACCAAAGTCACCTTTTGAATGCTTTGCTTCTTAGAAATTTCTTCTGCAAGATACCCTAAATCATGTCTCTCAAGTTCAAAGTTCCACAAATCTCTAGGGCAGAGGCAAAATGCCACCAGTCTCTTTGCTAAAAACATAACAAGAGTCACCTTCGCTCTGGTTCTCAACAAGTTTCTCATTTCCATCTGAGATCATCTCAGCCTGGACCTTATTTTTCATATCACTATCAGTATTTTTGTCAAAGCTATTCAACAAGTCTCTAGGAAGTTCCAAACTTTCCCACATCTTCCTGTCTTTTTCTGAGCCCTCCAAACTGTTCCAACCTTTGTCTGTTACCAAGTTCCCAAATTCCTTCCACATTTTTGGGTATCTTTTCAGCAACACCCCGCTCTACTGGTACCAATTTACTGTATTTGTTTATTTTCATGCTGCTGATAAAGATATACCCAAGACTGGGCAATTACAAAAGAAAGAGGTTTAATTGGACTCACATTTCCATGTGGCTGGTGAGGCCTCATAATCATGGTGGAAGGCAATGAAGAGCAAGTCACGTCTCACATGGATGGCAGCAGGAAAAAGGAGAATTGTGCAGGAAAACTCCTCCTTACACTAACCGTTAGATCTCATGAGACTTACTCATTAGCATGAAAACAGCACAGGAAAGACCATCCTCTGTGATTCAATTACCTCCCACCAGGTCCCTCCCACAACACATGGGAATTTAAGATGAGATTTGGGTGGGGAAACAGCCAAGCCTTATCACCTGCCGAGCTAGGGCAATTCACAGTAATACAATCAGACCCCAGCCTTGTGAGCAGAAATGAATGTTTGTTGTGCTATGTTGTTAGCACAAAGCAAAACAATCACATAGGTCTGGTGGTTTTTGCTGGTCACAGAGGTGCATTGCTGAGATCTCCTTGTAAGAAGGGACTCACTGAGAGAAGTATAGTGAGGTGCTGGCCTTTACTGTCACCGTTGTGCCATCTGCTGCAGCGTCCTCCCCACAAATGACTCCCCCAGCTTCCCCAGACCAATGAATGGGCAGTGCTGGAATATTCTCTCCCATATGCAGTGAAGTTTCACCTCACGTGGGGCTTCTCTAATGATCATTGCTATTTGGAGACTCCCTTCATCCTGCTCATGGACTCCCCAGTTTCAGGCTCTTCTTCTCCAAACCTCTTCCTCCATCCCTTTGCTGGCCTCCCCTCCCTTGTAGCCTTCTTAGAAATTTCTGCAGGAGCTCTTGTATAGCTCATTGTGCCACGATTTGTTGACTGCCAGAAAATACACACCAACATCTTGGCAGTGCAGCATTGTGGTGTCAACTGATGATGGATACACTCTCATCTCTCAAGGAATGAATAAATGCATTTTCTGATGGTTAAGAATTCCATAGGCTTTTGTTTTTCTTTCTTTGTTTGCTTTTGGTATCTTTCTCTGTTCATATTTCAGAGTATACCTCTAAAATGTCTATTCATTCCTCTGTGTTGGGAGGGCAGCTGAGGGCAGGGATCATCTTTAGAGCAATTGTCTGGCAAAGCAGCTGTTTCTTGGGGTGGTAAGGCAGCTAGTGCTTGGAAAAGTTGTCTGTTTTCTGTTTTTTGTTTTTCCTGTGGCTACTGAGTTTCTCTGGAGGAGACTCCTCCCATATCCTGTCTGGAGTGATATAAACCAGTGGCTGGCACTTTGAGAATTGGTCAGGGAAAGATTTTGAAGTTTTTGTGGTTTGATTCAATTATAGAATTTAATCTCCCTGTTTTCAACCTCTCACCTCACCCAGGCCTCTGCTATAGCTGGTTGCTCAAATCCCTGTGCCCCCAGGGCAAGTTTTTCCACAAAACGAGCCTCCAGCCTTCTGGATTAGAGGCTGGTGGTGGTGTGTGCGGGAGAGGGGTCCAGGAGTGCAGCACTTCATCCAGAACTACTTCTCCTCCTGACTTCAGCCCATAGCCATCCCCACTGTTCAGTCTTGAACACCTTCAGACTCTCCTCAGAGACGTTTCTGAAAGATGAAACCAATGTCCACCCCTTCACCTAATGGTGTTATATTAGTCAATTTCACACTGCTATAGAAATACCTGAGACTGGATAACTTATAAAGGAAAGAGGTTTGACTCTCAGTTCCACATGGCTGTGGAGGCCTCAGGAAACTAACAATCATGGTGGAAGGCTAAGGGGAAACAAGACGTATCTTACATGGTGGCAGGAGAGAGAATGAGAGAGCACAGGGGAAACTGCCACTTTAAAACCATCAGATTTCATGAGAACTCACTCACTATCATGAGAACAGAATGAGGGAAACCGTTCCTGTGATCCAATCACTTCCCACCAGGTTGGCCCGTCAACATGTGGGGATTACAACTTGAGATGAAATTTGGGTGGAGACACAAAGCCAAACTATATCAGGTGTTAATGAGAAATTATTCAATGCTACTTGTAAAATATCCTGTCATGGTTTGGATGTGTGTCTCCTCCAATCGCATGTTGAAATGTGATCACCAGGGTTGGAGGTGGGCCTGGTGGGAGGTGTTTGGATACTGGGTGTGTATCCCTCATGAATGGGTTAGTGCCCTCCTCACAGAAATGAGTGAGTTCCTGCTGCTCTGATTTCACATGGGAGCTGGTTGTTTAAAGGAGCCTGTCCCTGCCCCTTGCTCCCTCTGACTCACCATGCGACGTGCTGCCTCCCCGTCACCTTCCACCATGACTGGAGGCTTCCTGAGGCCTCACCAGAAGCAGATGCCAATATCATGCTTCCTGTACTGTCTAAAGACCCATGAACCAAATAAACCTCTCCTCTTTATATATTATGCAGTCTCAGGTATCCCTTTATTAGCAATGCAAATGGACTAACACACATGGTGAGGTTGGCTTTACTCAGGATTATCATGATAGCTCCTGGACAACTGCAATGGGGCTTTCCATTAGAAGGACACTGGGCTCAATTCTGAATACATCCCTGCAAGGGAGATGAGAGTGTATCAATTATCAGTTGACAGAGCAGGGTAGAGGCAGGGGGTCTGTGGGTGGAAAATGATGAGGAAACATCAGGGTGAAGGGAACTCTGGTGACCTCCAACTAACAGAACTGTTGGTGAAGACGGGCCAGAGTGAACCAACACCATCTGGGTGATGGTGTACAACAGAGGTGCTAGTAAAGGTAATATTCCAGTGACATTCTGATTTATTAGTAAAATTGATTTTGATTTTAAGTCACATCGTTACTTATATAGTTCATATGCATGCATAATCTTAT
The DNA here is from genome assembly GCA_004027835.1 of Alouatta palliata. Lineage (NCBI taxonomy): Eukaryota > Metazoa > Chordata > Mammalia > Primates > Atelidae > Alouatta > Alouatta palliata. The sequence goes on from PVKV010000803.1 coordinate 170,114, forward strand.
ACTTGAATATTTGAGAATGACTTCATCAGAAGTTCATAGAGTTTAGAGTTTAATTTAAGAGCACTGAGAATGGGAGGGTTTTCATGAATAAAATTGCATGTTTCATTTTAAATGGGCAATGGGAACTTTTTTCCAGGGAATAGGGAACATAATTTTTCAATCTACTTTTAGTGAGAGGTTTTCCACTCTCCCTTTCCTCCAGGACAATGTCTTTAGAATTCTACAAATAGAAATATTTTATACAAAGTTGCTTATTAATGGTAATTTTTATTTACCCTTTTAAATTAGAACAGGTTATTTGACCAGAAAAATATACTAAAGGCAGTATGCAAAAATATCTCCTCTGTCTTTCTCTTTGCTTTCATCCAGCTTGATTTTAAAATGTCTTACGGTAGATTTTATTTGAAATCTGGTCACATATAGCATATATTCCTAAATTTGGAATATCCTGAACACTATATGGCACTTCCAATTCTTGCAAGAATAAAATTTGCAGTTCCATATATACTGACCTGTTTGAGAAGTGTTCCGAATGCATAGAAACTCTCAATCCCTCTCTGATGCTTACGCAGTGGGACATTTATTCAGCAATCTCACTACCAGAGGTACAGTTTAAACTTGCATAGAGGTTAATATTATAGGGCTCTTGGGCTATGCAGTTGACAGCTTTTCACACACTTGAATTCTGATTTTCCTTCAGGAGGACTCTGCATTTCCATTAACAGCTGATGCATATTTTACAGATGTAAGTGAGTAGCCTCAGGTGGCTGCAGAGGAAAATGGTTCTTTTCTGATCTCATCTTGTCTTCCTGCTCACTTCTACAAAGTTTCTCATTCAGCCTAAGCATAATTCTGCCACAGAGCAAGACGGAGTGTAAAGTGAAATCCAACAGTCATGTTCTTGCTCTAAGATCATGTAGATACGTTATATTGGATTGGCTGAAAGTTTTTAGAGAAATGTAATTATTCTTAGCTGTTATTTTACCAGTTGAATTCCTTATGAGGGCAATAAAAACTATAATTAAACATAAAAATGAGAAACAATTCAAATTGCTTTATGTAATCTTGTACAAACACACCGTAATTATATCCCTATTCTTGAATGTCCTTTTTTTTTTATTATATAAGTTTATTCCCCTTCCCTTTCACCTCACAGTTAGAACGTTTTACACCTTCACTCCTGATACTACAACACGGAATGCCGAGGGAACCTGGAAAGTCACAGCATTTTTGGACAGTTTCATGTTAATTACACAAAAAATTGTTACTCAGAGCACAGAGCACCATGAGTGACACATCAGGCTGGAAAACGATTTTGGCAATTTTCTCTTGCAGTGGTGATTATGCCATAGACCATTATGTGGTTCATCCCGACAGCTTGTATTTAGGAGGATTTTATGATGTTTGGAATTCTCTCACTCCCTTTCCTCATCAGCATCTTTCCTTCCATTGTGTTTGCAATTGTTGACTTTAAATTAACTGCTTCTGACTCCTTTTGTTCTTGCTTTTTCCTGGCATTTTTTTTACAGATTCATCTTACATTTTTTTCTCTTTCTATGCCAATCTCTTTAACCATTCAGGCTGCTGTAACAAAGTACCATTGACAGGGGGTTAGAAACAACAGAAATGTATTCCTTACCGTTTTGGAGACTGGAAGTTCCGGATCAAGCTATCATCAGCTGCAGTGTCTGCTGAGGCGCTGCCTCCTGGTTCGTTGACCACAGTGTTTTCATTGTATTCCCTCATGTGGGAGGGGAAAGGCAGCCCTGTGAGGCCTCTTTTATAAGGGCACTAATGGCATTGATGAGGGCTCCACCCTCATGACCCACTCACCTCCCAGAGACCCCAAGCTCCTAACAGCATCACATTGTTGATGAGATTTCAAAATGCCAGTTTTGGGACACAATTTGCTAATTACGTGTGACAGAGAAAGGCATGATGGAATTTAATTTTCCCTCAACATTTATCTTTATTAAGCACATTCCACTCTCATGCCCATACCTGCTGCTCACAAACCATCTTGTTGCTGGATTTGGCAGTATAGGTGAGAAATATTTGGAAGTTAAATGTCTGAGAACACCAAGATAATCAAAAGTGCAGTTGAAGTTGGATTGGGCATGAAGTCCTGCACAAATCAATGAAAATAACATAGTCTAGATTGCAGGGAATTGTTGAGTGGTGCCGTCATATGGGTCACCATATTTAGCAAAAAAAAGAAAAAAAAACTGAAGATACCCAGTTAAATTTGAATTTCAGATAGACAACAAATGATTGTTTAAGTGTGTCTCAAGCAGGATTTGTGATACATTTAAATGAAGAGTAGTAATACTAAATGTGGACTACAGAATCATTCATTATTTGTCTGAAATTGAAATTTAACTGGGTATTCTGTAATTTGCCTGGCAACCAGAGCCATTATTTGTAATGATTCCATGAAAAGCAAACAATATTAAACAAAATTGGATGAGGGCTGATTACTCTTGTCTTTAATATAAATTTATATTTCAGCCAAATCTTCAACATTCTTGTCTTGGGAATAATATTTTGAGTTTTTCATTACATTTTTCTTTTGGTAATAACAAATTGTCATCTTCCTCAAGTTTCTCATAATAAATTTTGATTTATATTTATTTTGCAGAGGAAGATGAGGAATACATTTTCATTAAGCATATAGCAATTAAGCTTTATTTATATGGTTACTTGAATGATTGTTTGGATTGAACTGAAATTTTAATCAACATTTTAGTCAATTTTTTTTCTGGTAGTCTTTTCGTAGGATCAGTACTTAATAATCCCAGTGAAATATTATGCCGTTATTAAGTATAATAATAACATGAATCAATATAATTGAAAACCATAATTAGATAAATGATGGTGAATGTCTACATGGTATAAATAATATCAATAATAAAAATATTTCTAATATAAAAATATAAAAGCTAAACTCCTGTTGTTGATACAAATAGAGTTCATGTCTTTATCCCCATTTAAATTTCAGATATCTTTGCATATACTAACTTGTAAATGTTGCTTGTTTGACACACAAACATCCCAAAAAATAAACTAAATACAGGAATTCTAGTTTTTTTTTTTTTTTTTTTTTTTTTTGTCTCGTTCTGTCACCCAGACTCAGGCTGTAGTGCAGTGGCACGAACTCTGCTCACTGCAATCTCTGCCTCCCGGGATCAAGTGATTCTCCTGCATCAGCCTCCTGAGTAGCTAGAATTACAGGTGTGTGCTACTACGCCCAGCTAATTTTTGCATTTTTAGTAGACACAAGATTTCACCATGTTGGTCAGGCTGGTCTCAAACTGCTGACTTCGTGATCCACCCACCTCAGCCTCCCAAAGTGCTGGGATTACAGACATGAGCCACCGCACCCAGGAGGAATTCTAGTTTTATGACAACTTCATATCTCGTTTGAAATAAGCTATAGTACAATTGTTTTTCAATATGTTAGATTTCTTCAGAAATTTAAGAACAGCAGCTAATCCTATCCAAAAGCTAGAGAATAATAATGAGAGGAAGAAAAAGGAGGGAAACCGAGAGAGAAGAAGCAAGAGGAAGAGGGCCACGAGGAGGGAAGGAAGTTGAATTAGAAGTTGCCTTCAGGCCGAAGACCCAGGAGAGCTAGGGGTGCAGTTCCACTTTGAAGGCAGTCAGTTGGAAAATGTCACCTTATTCAAGGATAACAGCCTTTTAAATAGTTGCCAAAAGAAGGAAATTTGTAGTTATTTGTAGATTTATCATTATATATTTAAGTGATTATCGTTTGTGGAAATTTTGATTTTATCCAAGGACTTAAAGCTCAACAACATAGCCAAGGACTGAGTAAGTATTAACATTAGTGATGATCTATTGAGAAATATTCCTGGGTACAATGAACAGAAAAGATTTGCTACCTACCTGACTTATCATAGAAATGTTTTCTGATATTTATAAATGACCATTTTGTTTATAGAAGGTAATAATCACAGTCAAGAATACTTGGCAGCTTGAAACCAAGTGGTAGCTTGATGGGCTCACATATACCTACAAGGGTTAACCTTGATTTTGCCAAGAGCAGTTGGACATTTTGTGCTTGCCAACCTCCATAAGTGGGTGAGGGATAAATTTCTTTGTATGTGTGTGTGCACGTACATGTGTATATCTCTCTCTATTTATGGATCTATCCATATCTATCATCTGTCTGTCTATCTATCTATCTGTCTGTCTAGCTATCATCTTTATCTACCTATCTATGCCATTGATTCTTTTTCTCTAGAGAACTCTGACTAATACTGTATTGGACCTGGTTTGATCCTGATTTTTGAGTGATTCCCTAAAATGATTAGAAATTTAAAAGACACAAAAATTATTTGGAGTCACAAAAATTTAGCTTTCAAAGAAAATTTATTTATTCTTCCTTTTTTCCTTCCTTCCTTCCTTAATCAGAAGATGATCAGTGTGCATGTAAAATGGGCCTAATTGTTCTAGGAGCTGGGAAATGTGACGGGCATACCAAGCAAGGTCCCCACACCTTGGGTGTGGTCTCCTCAACAAGCATTCCTCACTTTGGCATCTCCAATGTGGGCATGGCCTATTCTCATAAAGGATGGTCCCATCAAAATACTCTTGCTTTGCTGATCTCAAGTTATACATTTCTGATATAATACAGTGCTTGAATTTTTCCCCATCCTGATCAGCCTCCTCTGAACACATTCTAGTTAGGCAGTGTTCCTTATAAAACTTAGCACTCAGATCAGATAGAGTGCTCCAGGTGAGAGCTGAGCAGTGCGAGGAACAGAGAGTGCCTATGTTTTTAGCACGATATTCTTCACAATCTAAAATCCATATTAATATTTAAAATAGCTTTAAGTAGTTGTCAAAATAAAAAATTATAATTATTCATAGATTTATTATCATATATTTAAGTAATTACATTTTTTTGGAAATTTTTATTTTATCTGGTGACTTAAAGCTTGACAACACAGCCAAGAACCAATAAGTAACTATTCACCTTAGGGATGATCTGTTGAGAAATATTCCTAGATACAATGAATGTGAAAGATTTGCCATTTACCTGACTTGTCATATAAATGTTTTCTGATACCTATAAACAATCATATTGTGGATAGAAGGTAATAATCAAAGTACAGAATACTTGCAGCTTGAAACTAATTGGTAGCTTGACGGGCTTGCATATACCTATTAGAGTTAACCCTAGTATTTGTCAAGAGCGCCTTACGGAAGCGCTTTGGTAAAATCAAGTTAAAGTATATTTGAGGGTAGCTACATCCATAGGGCACCACCTTGAGGAGCTTAATATTGTAGAGGCAAAATGTACACTCATTCAAACAATGCCTTCTTAAAGGCAAAAACTTTTGGAGAATAGGCCAACATTGACTGAAATTTTCTAAAGGAGCTTTGAGTGAAATTGGTACGGGTCTAGAAATCCTAGGAAAATAAGTTCCATTTGTAGAGAGAGATACACTAGGAGGCCGACTTACTGGCTTATATTGGCTGCTTAAATGTATGGTACTCATAATTCTCCAGGCAGAAGTAGAGTTTAGCAAAAAAGAAATGGCCTAGGATTTCTGCCCATGGAAGTACACAGAATGAATTCCTGGTTCCTATAATAGATCAAAAGATATAAGGAAAATGTTATTTTTTTCTTAATATGTCACAGATTTTTGTTTCTTGGCATGTATCTAACATTTTTTGTTGTTGAATATTTTAAATTTAAATTTTGTTGAATGTCTGAATTGTCATCCTTCGAAGAGCTCTGGGCTTGATTCTTGCAGGCAGGTAAATTACTTTTGGTTTAGTTCGAGTCCTTCAAGTCTTGTTTCAATCTTTGCTGGAGCATGTCTAAATTAGCTGCTAACATAAGGATAGCATATACAGCTATTGAGGAATGCCTTTTTGCGGTCTCTATTGAATCAAGCAGATCGAAGCCACTCAACACTGGTAGGTGTGGACGTGAACAGCTATCAGCCTTCTGTGTGCTGTAGGACAGTGTTGTTTACACATTTCCCGTCATTCTTTGCATGAACACGCTCACGTTAGTATTAAGCAAAGACTCTCAGTGTTCTTTGGGCAGCCTTTGTTAGTGCATGTATTGGGTAACACCCTGTCCTCCAGAGTTGTTCTAGAACTTCCGGAATTGTCTACCTCCTAAGAACCCTCCAATTCCATCTGTCTCCTCTACCCAAGGATACTACCATCTCATTCTTGGGGTTCCTCTCCTTGCATCATGTGCCTCTATGTATAAATGTGCTGTGAACATAAGAATAACCTTGTTTTCTTTCCTTCTCAAAGTGATCGTACGTGGTCCAGTGATGACTGTAGTCTAATATCTGCAAACGTTGGTGCATATATTTTGTCCACAGGACAAGTGAAGGGCAAAATCTAAATCCTGTTGCTCAGTCATAGCTAGCCAGCAGCAACTACTCAGTTCTTACAATTACATTTTTAATGAGCATTTTTAAAGAAGTTCCATACACCTTAAACCCAAATAAGCTCTAGATTTAGCATACTTGTGGTCTCTCTATGTGATCCCTTTCTCCCTCTATGTCTCTCTCTCTCTTTTACACACACACACACACGCACACACATGCACATGCACGCACATACACACACATGCATTACTGAGGTATTCTAGAGCAAATTTCCAGATTTTCTATGATTTTACTGCTATAAATTTAGTACATGTCCCTCTAAAAATGTGGACATTTTCTTACTTAACCGTAATGTCTTTATCACATTTACCAAAAAATAAACATATTTCTTTGGTACGATCTGGTATTCATTTCATACTTGAGCTTCTCTGATTATCTCAGAAATCAGATTTTCCATTTCATTTATTTGAAGCAGATTCCAGAAAGTTCATCGATTACATTTGTTTGGTCAATCTCTTAAGTCTCTTTTAATATAATACAATCCCCCTATCATTTTTTATTTTTTTGTACCATTGATTTGAAGTAACTGGGTCAGTTCTCCTGTAGAATGTAACTGTTTCTGGGGTTATTGATTGCTTCACGAGGCTATTTAACTCGTTCCTCCATCTTCTGAATTGACTGTAAACTTAAAGCAATCTCTAAAGGATTGATTAGATTGAAGGTTAACTTTTCAGAGTGCAGAACACTCGTGGGTGGGGCTGTGCACTTCACAGCATGCCTGGCGCACCTTCAAGCCATGCCAACATTGATCATTGGCTTCGGGGTGACACCGGGACCTGGTTTTAAAAGCCTGCCCTCTTTCACCTATAGATAATCTGCATTTGTTATTAGTGTTGCAAAATGGTTATTTTCTTATTCTTTTATTTCTTATTTATCAGTGGAAACTTTTCCATAAAAATTCTCTCATGAGCTTTTAAAAAATTTATTGACCTTCAGGTGCATCTCGTACAAAGACAGAGACATGTGCAATTCTTTCCCTTTATTTTCCCATTTAGAGAGTGAGGAGTTGGTGGCTGTGGTGGACCCGGGATGGCCAGGTCCCTTAGGCTGGGATGGTTCAGCACAGGATTGTCCTCCTCCCAACCAGAATCTCCAGCTGCTTCCTGACAACCTTTGCTGATGACCAGACTTCACTTTGCCTGCACCACAGTGTACCAAAGTGCAGTAGAATGAATGCCACCAAATCCTTCCCCACCAATAACCTTAACCAGCACACGGCAGGAATGGGTGAGCAAAGATCCAACCAAGAACCTTTACCCCCAGGTACGACACCTCGAGGCATTTATTCTATGCTGGTTCAAGGGTTCTCCTGCAGAGTTAAGCTCCTTTTACAATAACCAGCATAGTATCGCATACTCTATAAACTTCCTCCTTTCTCCATCACTTCCCCACTCTTGGCTGGTTGTTTTTTTTTTTTTTTTTTAGACGGAGTCATGCTCTTTCACCACGCTGAAATGTAGTGACACGATCTTGGCTCACTGCAACCTCCATCTCCTGGATTCAAGCGATTCCCCTGCCTCAGTCTCCTGAGTAGCTGGGACTACAGGTGCATGCCACCATGCCTAGCTAACTTTTTTTGTATTTTTTAGTAGAGATGGGGTTTCACCATGGCCAGGATGGTCTTAATCTCCTGACTTCATGATCCGCCTGCCTTGGCCTCCCAAAGTGCTGGGATTACAGGCGTGAGCCACGGCTCCTGGCCCTGTTTCTCAAGTAAATACACACAAATCCTTGTCCCAAGACCTGTTTTGCGGGGACACTTCAGTGATAAGCAGCACCTTTGAGTACCCTCACACAGTTTCCTTTTTCTTGTATCTAGCTCTTTCTCTCCCAGTCTACTTTAAATCATAACAGTCAACTTTATGGGCATTTATGCATTTCTTGTATTTCAGTTTATTACAGTCATTTTGAAGATACTCAAATTGTCTTTTGGTAATCAGCAGCCTTTGTCATGTTATCTCTTTAATTCCTCCCTTGCACATTTTTTAAAGATTTTTTTTTTGGGGGGGAAATTTTAGGTTCATAGCAAAAATGAGTGGAAGGTACAGAATTCCCATACGCCCTCTGCCCCAACATGAGCACGACCTCTCCCACGATCGTGTCCCCCTGAGTGGGGCATTGGTTACCACTGACGAACCTTCATCACCCAGAGACCAGAGTATGCGTGGTGGCTCACTCTTGGATTTGTGTATTTCACAGGTTTTGACAAATTCAAAACGGCATGGATCCATCATGATGGTATCATACAGATACTTTCACTGCCCTAAAATTTCTCTTGCTCTGTATGTTCATCCCTCCCAGCTGACCCCTAACCCTTGGAAACTGCTTTCTGTTTTTCTTTTACTGTCTCTATATTTTTGCCTTTTCTGGAATATCATATAGTGGAATTATACAGTCCGTAGTTTTTAAGGCTGGTCTTTTCTCTTAGTAATTTGCATTTAAGATTCTCTCACGTATTTTCATCCCCTGATAGCTTATCTCTTTTTAGGGTTAAATAATATTCTATTGCCTACATGTACCATAGTTTATTTATCTATTTACCTACTGAAGGACATCTTGATTGCTTCCAAGTTCTGACAGTTATAAATAAAGCTTCTATTAATAACCTTTTCAGGTTTTGGGTGGACAGATATTTTCAGATCACTTGAATAAAAACCAAAGAGCACAATTGCTAGATTGTATATTCAGTTTTGTAAGAAACTGGATGACTGTCTTCCAAAGTGGCTAGAACACTTTGCATTCTCACTAGCAGTGAGTTAGCGTTCCTGCTCTTCCACATTCTGGACAGCGTTTGGGGCTATCAGGGTTTTGGATTCTGGCCATCACAATAGGTATGGAGTGGTATCTCATTGCTATTTTAATTTGCAATTCCCTAATAGCATATGATATTGAATATATTTTCATATGTTTACTTGCCACCTCTAGATCTTCTTTGGTGAGGTGTCTATTCAGATCTGTTCCCTATTTTTAAATCAGGGTTTTCATTTTCTTATTGTTGAGTTTTAAGCATTATTTGTATATTTTGTCCTTTGTCACATATATCTTTTGCAAATATTTATTCCAAGTCTAAGGCTTGTCTTCGTATTCTTTTTATTCACAACTCTTTTTGGGATAGTTTTTACTGAAGGTTAACACATGTAAGGAAAGACACATAAATTGTAAGTACACAGCTCAATGAATTATCACATAGTGAATCGAGCCTTGTACCTGATACCTTGGAAGTTCTCACAATGCCCTGCCTAAATATTACTCTAGGTAACTTCTACACTGAGTTTTGTACCATAGACTGGTTTGTCCTATTTTTAAAATTATAGAAATGGATTCATTCTATGTCTGGCTTCCTTCACTCATGGATATACTTATGATATTTATTCAGGTTTTAATAGATAATGGTAATTCACTGATTTTTCTTGATGCATTTAATCACATGAATATAGCACATTATATTTACCATTTTGCTGTTGATGGATATTTAAGTATTTTTCTAGGGGTTAGCTAGTATTAATAAAAGTTTGATTGATGATGTTAGCAACATTTTTTTAAGGACATCCATTTTAATTTTCATTGTGTAAATAACTAGGAGTAACCTTGCCAGTGACAGAATGGGTGTCGGGTTTTATTGTATGAGAAAAAGCAAAATGCTTTTCCAAAGTTGCTATGACATTTTATGTTCCTGCTGGCAATAGCGTTTCTGCCTCTATGCATCTTTGTCAAAATTTGGAATTGTCATTCCTTTTATTGTAGCTACTTTACGGGGTATGACATAGTATCTAAGTGTGGACAGAGTTTGCATTTCTTTGATGACTAGTGATGTTGTGTACCTCTCACAGATGCTTACTGGCAACTCGTGTTTCTTATTTGAAGTTTGTGTTCAAGTCATTTGTCGATTTTTACTGGGTGATTTGTCTTTTACTGTAGAATTATAGCAGTTTTTAATATATGCTGGCTGCAAGTCATCTGTGAAATGTATGTAATGAGAATATTTTCATCTAGTGTATAGGCTTTCTATTAATTATCCTACCAATTTATTTTATCCAGAAGGGTTTGATCTCCTTTTCTGGTGTTGTTGAAGTCTAAGTCATAAATTGTCTTTTATGATTATTTGTATTTTCTAAGAAATTTTTGACTACCCCAAGGTCACTACATTCACAAACACATTTCTCTTTTGAATATATATTATACTCACATAATACACTTATATATACATCTGTAGATATGTTAAATATAACAGAATATATATGTAACATATATAGCTTATATATACTGTTACTCATCAATATATTAACTATTTTAAGAGCTCTATAAATGTATAATTTATATGCCATAAATTTATCTATTTTAGGTGTGCCATTCAGGTTGCTTTTAGAAAAATTACAGTTGTATATCCTTCACCATAATCCAGCCTTGGAACATTTCCATCACCCCAAAATGATCCCTCATGCTGATTTGCAATCCATCCTCATTTCTACCTCGAGCCCCAGGTAATTACTAACTGCTTTCTGTATTTATAGTTTTGAATTTTTGGACTTTCATATAGGTAGACTTATATAATATTGTGTAGGCAGAATTTAACGTGGCCTCTATGAACTTCGCCCCTTGGACTGATAATCACTGCCATGGTACTTTTTTTGATAATAGTGAGATTATTCAGGTGGGCCTAAGCTAACCACATGAACCCCTTAAAAGCAGTTGCGCTTTCTATGATTGGGAGCAGAGGGAAAGGCAGGGAGGTGTTTGAAGCACTAAGGGGATTTGCTGAGCCTTCCTGGCTTCTGAGATGAACAAGGCCCCAGTCGGGGGCTGAAGGGTGGACTCCAGGACCTGACAGAATTGCCCGGTGAGAGCCAGCGAGGCAGTGAGGTGCTCAGTCTTACAGCTTCAAAGGGCTGGGTCTGCCAGAAGTTTGGATGAACTAGAAACCAGTTTCTTTCCTGGGGTCTCCCGATGAGAGCCAGTCAGGCTGATGCTGGATTTCAGCCTTGCAAGACCCTGAGCAGAAGACCTAGGAGGCCGTGCCCAGACTCCTATCCTGCACAAAATGTGAGATGATGAATCAGTGCTGTGCCAAGGTGCGACATGTGTGTTCATTTGTCACAAAACAACGAAACCAATGCAAACATGAAGCCTTTTCTGTCTTGCTTTTTCACCTACACTGAAGTTCATCTATGTTGCAACATGTAGCACGTTGTAATGTTTTAGTCCTTCTCATTGCTGAGTAGTACTTAGTACAGATTTTAATATTTTGATAACACTTGTTAAGTTTGAACAATCAACAACATACAAAGAAAAAACTTCACAGTATGTATGCTATAGCGTGAAAACATTCTTTACATGTTCAGAGGGAGATAGGGATAAATACAGATTGAACAAACGTAAGTGTTGTTAGCTTTTGCATTTATAATTTTAGCTTTTCCATTTAAGTCTATGATCAACTTCAGTTCATCTCAGGTATGGTGACCACAAAAATAATCATTTATTGGCCAATTCCTAACAACAACATCAAATATTTAGAGGTAGTGGTCTGGTCTCTGAGAGGTACAGAAGAATTCATTGTTAGAAATATTTATTTTAATTAAAATACTAGAATCTGGTTGATAAAAGAATACTTGCTTTGTATTTTAAGGTTTTATAGTTTTATATCTTTTTAATAGTAAATTTAAGGTCAGTCTAAATTTTTAGAATATATAACCTAATTATTACATAGAGAAGACTCACAATTTACCTCCACTATTATGTGTGTCAAGTTAATCTCATGAGGCTAAAAAAATAGAAGATATACAGTTTGCAGTAAAGATAAAATAAAAAAAATCTTTGAAACCATAATGAAAAGTGCTGACACCAAAACTTGACATAAAAATGGGAATGTTATTGATATTTAGTCTAGAAATTATGAGAGTCTTATCTACTGTCACAGCACTTTGTCTGTGTCTGAAGATAAATTTATTTCATTTTTGTACATTCAGAGAAAAAATAATGTGAATTAGGACCTGAGACATCCCCCTCCACCAGTTTGGGCTTGGAGTTGTTTAAACACTGCTGAAGGGACTTTCTTTTCCCATTAGACTGTTTGATGCTTTTGCAGAAAATCAATTTTTCTTTCACATATCAATCTAATTCTGGACTCTATTCTGCTTCATAACATATTCATTAATCCTCATCTAAATCTTATGCTGTCTTGATATGTTGCTTTATCATAAGTCTTGAACTCAGTTGAAGTAACTTGTTCACTATATTATGTTTTCCAATACGTGATTATGGTATATATCTCACTTTAGGTAGGACTTCTTAAATTGTACTCAGCAAAGTATGAAATTCTTTTGAAGAGATCTTGAAAATCTTCTGGTGGATTTGTTTCTAATTATTTTATATATTTGGGATTATTGTAAATAGTAAATTGCTTCTCAATTTTATTTTCTAATTGTTTAATGCTTGTATGTAAAATCACAACTGACTTTTGTATATTGACCTGTAATTTTGCCAATTTGTACAATTCACTTATTAGGGTTAATATTTTTGGTAAATTCATTTGAATATTCCACTTACACAAACATTATCTGTGAATAAAGACCATTTCACTTTTTCTATGTCAATCTGTATACCTTAATCATAAAGATTTTCCAAAAGTGATATTGAGATAGAAAAGTATATTTGGAATAGAAATGCTGTCAGATCTGGCCAGAGAGTTTCCACCTCTGCCTAGGAAACTTTCCACTTTGTTTCCTCACACAGGAGCCAAATAAGTTTCCATGTGATTATTTTGCGGAAGAGAGAGATTAGGTAATGTAAACAAAGTCACATGAATACTGCATTTCTGGACTGGGATTTGGATGGAGGTCTTTCTAATTACAGAGCTATTTTGCATTAGAACTATGATGAATTTGAAATCTGCCATTTGTTGTAATAGCCACTTTTTAAAAATTGTAGACATGTTTTCTGCCTTCTATATTATTAATAAGAAATTGAGAAGATGGAAAAACCTCCTATCATACTGCCATTCACCATCGTATGATATTCAATCAGCAATAAATCCACCCCAGCAGACATCAACATTCCTTCTTGGGCCTCACGTTTAAATATTCCTAGTAAAAGTCCTTTGGCATGACTGAAGAATTAATGAAACAGATAATGTACAATAAGCACTACATGGATCGGCAGCCCTGATTTGCGATGTCAGATAAGACCATCGCAGATGAGCTGTGCAGATTATGGTCATGAAACAATGATGGCCACATTAGTGTGATAGGCTACTGGGGAATCTTTGTCCGCCTATTTATTTTTTGATTTATGAGAAGGCGTTTATCAAACGTCCTTTGGGCATCTAGTCCACAATGAACATAAATTTAAAATACAATAAACCCTTCTTCTCTGTAGAATTTTTTTTCTAACATACTGAGAAAAGAAAAGGCTACAAGGAAACAATTTAACAGAAGAAACCACATGAGCATTAGACAGAGTCGTTAAAAGTTGTGTGCACTGGGAAATATAAATAGGTTTCACTGAATACGTAATCAAAATTAATTAAAAACAAATCTCTCACAGGCTCTAATTGACTTTCTCTGTGTATGTCTAAACAGTATTAGATCCTGTAGGAAAGCAAGACTTCACTGGTACCTCTGAGGAATGTGTGTCTCACAATTCGTATCAGATACTATGTATGTGAAATACTTGCATGAGCTTTAATTGTATAGGTACATAAAATCATAGCTGATGACACACACTTTGCAGCATCATGAAAAGACCACAAATATTGTCAAAAATATTCTTTGTAATTTGTTTTATGTATTTTTTTCTATTTTGATACTAGTAATCTAAAAATATATCTGTACTTCTGAGATTGCATTCAGTGAGAAGGGATTGGGAAATGGATAAGGAGGAAGAAAAGACAATAAAACCCAGGCCTGACCTCTGACGCCCGTGGAATACCCAGAGTGGGTAAACCAGATGCTAAGAAGATTTACCACGCACACACTTTCTTTAATTTACATCAGAGTTTCCCTAAACACATGAACAGTGTAAACGTAAGTGTGGACATAGATGATATAGATACTGATGGAGATGGAGGTAAAGATAATGCAATAATATTGTGGATTTTCTTTTGCATCTTCCCTTGCCGTTAATCCATAATTTTCAGTGCTTCAAATCTAATAAATATGCTATAATTTACTTAATCACATTTGTGTGAAATGGTTCCCCAGAAGATAAAATAGAATTAGTGACAGACTTTCAGCAAGAGACCCCTCATTGCGGACGAGGGTAGAACTGTTTAAAACAGTATCCCTAGGTTAGAATACGGAGATCTACTGGGAGAAGCAGAAATCAATCATTTATTGGCCAGTTCCTAACAAAAACGAATGACATTTAGAGTCAGTGGCTTGTTGATTTTGACTTTAGAAAGTATGGAAGAATTTGATATTATAAATATATGCTTTATTCAAAAGACTTGGCTCTTTTTGACAAAATAAGACATACGCTGTATTTTAAGACTTCATGTTTTTATATTTTTGAATGAGAAATGCAGGATTGATCTAAGATTATAGATAACATAACCTAATCACATTCATAGAAAATACACAGCATTGTTCTTTGATAGCATGTTTATCAAGCTAAGTTAAAAATAAAATAAGAAAATAATTATGAGACTATCATGGGAAAGTACCATACATGATGCAAAAATGAGGGGGTTGTTGTTGATATTTAGTCTAGAATCCTATGAGAGTTTGTCTATGTATAGACAAGGCCATAACACTGTATCTCCTTCTGAAAATGTATTTTCAGAAGATAAATAGATTCTATTTAAGGAGGGAGATGTTTTCAGTTTTCGCAGTTGCAGAGAGCTACTACTGGCCTTTAGCAGGAAGAAGCCAAGGATGCTGCTAGCAGCCCACGGTGTACAAAGCGGAGCCCTCCACCCTCCACACACAACAAAAATAAATCTGACTGCAAATGTCAGTGGTGCTAAGCCTGGGAAATCCTGCTCTAGTGGAAATGTGTCTTTTCTTAATTTGCCTAAAGTTCTACGTGGACCAGCAATGGGTCTGTGGTCTGCTCCTGTGAACTTCGTAAGTAGAGGTGGGAGGACATAAGGCACACATCCTCGTTGACAATGTTTAACTTGACAACACAGAACGTCCTGAGGCTGGCTCAGAGGCTCAAGGCTCTTGCCTGTGTATATGGCAGACAGTTACATGGATAAAGGTAAGCTCACCGAAACAGGCACAAGGGAAGCTACCTGCAACCGTGGCTAAGGTGAAGGCTGCCTGAAAATACGTGAACAATGTAGCATTTCACCACAAGTATTCATTGCACAGTTCGTCTTAATCACTAACGAATGCTAACATTTTCTTGCTGCTGATACCAGGGAGAAATAGACAAATTCATGTCGCCCAGCTGCCTCTGGAAAGCGTCTTACTAAACATAAACTCCAACCTGAAGAAGATGAGTCACTGTCTCTGTGGGAAAACAGAATTTTCTCCTGAAAATAACAGTTTGCGTGGGAATGGAAATATTTCACCTTTTTGAGAGAAAAATGTTCAAATATCAAGAAAATTTACCACACACATCTTTAATTTTACTTTCTACATTGAGGCTCACTTTTTACCAGTTGAGGAAAGAATTAACACACTGTGTCCAGAGACAGGAGTTCACTTCCAGAAGGAGATAGTAGCAAAGTGTACATGTTTGTCTATGTGTGTGTGAGAGAGAAATTGTATTGCACGAGTGTATATGTGTGTTTCTGTGTGTGTGTGTGTGTACATGTGTGAATGTGTGAGAGTGTTTCTGTGGGTGTGTGTGCGTGTGCATGTATGGATGAGTTTTTATGTACATGTATGTGTGTGAATGTGAGAACATACGTGTGAGTGCATGTGTATATATGAGTGTGTGTGCATGTTTGAGTGTGCGTTTGAGAGTGTATGTGTGCATGCACAGGTGTGTGTATGAGTTTTTATGTATTGTGTGTACCTGTGAATATGAGAATATGTGGGTATGCACATATGAGTTCATGCATGTGTGTGTGCATCTGTGCGCATGTGTGGTGCATGTGCGTTATGTCAGGAATGTGCATGTGTGTGTACATGTACAGTCATACATGCATACACACTAGTGCACGTGAACGTGTGCACGTGACTGTGTACCTAGTACTAGAGAGTGTCTTCAGAGGAAGGAATCTATCCTGAACGAACATTAAATTCTTTCTAAAAACACGTGAGAAAATGCCCTTTGAAAAATGAAGAGGCAATCAGTTTACTGGAAACCAATTCTGTGTGAGTCATCACTTTCCTCCCTGGATGCTTTCACTTCGTCATCTCTGGAAGTTGGAAAGGAGCTAAAGGACCCATTGTCCAAGGCACCCGTTGTGGAATCGTAACTTATTCTAGAAACAGGGCGTAGGGGCAGGGGGGCCATGTGGGTTTTCATGCAGAATGGGGAAGGATTATATGATCATGTCTGTATTTTAAAAGCAATATTCTGGTGGCAGAATAGGGTGGAGGGATAGAGTTGCTAAAAGGGAAAGCCCGTTTAACATGCATATGCCTCTGGGAATTAACATTCCAGGAACAATCTGAATTTCTTACGGCCTTCGGTCTCAGCGGCACTTGTTCGAAACCATCCTGTCCTATGGCCAGGAAGCAGTCTGAGAGCCTGGGCCCTTTACCTTTCACCTCCTTCCATTTCTGTTTCTTCTTCCAGTGGCACCTAAAACGAAAGCTACCACAAAGAGACACCTGAAAGTGCCTATTGTCTGCTAAAAGCCAGTCAGTCGGTAAGCTAGGAACTGGGATCCCAACAGTGAAAAACACTGACCTGTCCTATGGGGTGCGGGGGTCTCACTAAAACCTGCAATATGATCATGACTGCTATGGTTATGGACAAAGTCCTACAGAGAAAGCTACAGGAGTTTACTTTAGAGTTATATATGAAGATGTGATTGGGATTTTTCCTAGAAGAGAAAGGAAGAAAAAGAGGAATTTAAGACAAGAAAGGTCATGGGAGTTTGTGGTGGCAAAAAAGGAATTTGCTTGTTTTTGGTACATGTACCATCAAAAAAAATCTCTCTTTATCTGTCATATTTCAACGTATCCGTCCATCCATGCACACCTAAGCTGTTTGTGAAGGGCCAGTGCACCAATTTTAAAACTGTAACTTATTCTATAGGCAGGAGAGAACCATGCTGGATTTCCATGCAGAATGGGAAAGAATTGTATGATCATATCTGTATTTTATAATTGACATCATGGTAGCAGTTTCAGAGAATAGAGTGGAAGGGTGGCGTTGCTAAAGGGGAAAACTCATCTGATGTGCAGGAGATGATGAGGGTCTGAGCAGCGGAGCAGCAGAGATCTGCAGAGGAGAGGGTGAAGTAAACGGACATCACAGAGATGACGCAGTAAGACTCGTTGATTAATTGAATGGGGACTCTAGAGGGAGACTGAGTATTCATGGACATTTCCAGACATTGTAACTGCATGGTTGGTAATGTCAGCAACTGAGATAATAAACGCAGAAAGGAGTTTGAAATATTTGGAGAGAAAAAGATATCATTGTTACAGACATTTCAGTGTGCAGAACAGCGCTTGTGAAGGAGCCCTGGAATTGCAGTCAGGAAAATGAAAGGCCCCAGAGCTTTCTCCTTCCCAGGCATTACGGCCTTGGGTGAGCCATAGGCTCCGGCCTCTTGATCTGTGAGACTGCGATATCTGAACATCTTTTCTGACACTATGTTGTCAGAGGCATCCAAACCAGAGTGGGTCCATCTTCAATAAAGCTCAAAACACACTGGACCTGCTGGGTTACATTCCTGGCAAGCCAGGCTTTCTTGATCACAGGATGTTTATGGCTGAGGGAACCAGTCAATGATGCTAATCAACTACATAAGGCCCCTTCGAGCAAAAAGTATTCCTTGTTGAAGAAGAGGTTTCACTTTAAAGGTAACAGTACACCCATAAATTCTTGTCAAAACCAATAGTTACACAAGAAAATGACAATACTGACAGCCTGTCACAAGCTGATCACAGCCTTTGTCAGAAAGCACACTATTCCTCACCTTACTCTCCTATAGAAGAAGCAAGCACTATGTTTCAGGCAGGGGCATTCCTCTTCTTGCTTCCTGAGGACACCCTACTCTGTAGTGGAGACGTCTCAAACTATCTTAACTTCACTCTGCTCTGTGACTCACCCCAAATCCGTTCTGGCATGAGGATCCAAGAACACACTGTTGGAGTCTGGGTAGAGACCTCTTTTCCCCTAACATTGTGACAATTAAATTATATATCTTATATTTGTCTATGAAGTGTTATTTTTGAAGAATTTATGATTGTGACTAGCACGGAAAAAATATTCTATTAATATTAGCTATTGTTGCATGAGAGTTTTCACTCTTGTCACGGTGAAAACGTGAGAGAATATGCATGTATGTAGCTTTGCTGTAGGAAAGGCACTGCTCTCAGTTCTTTCCATACAGCAATTTATTAAACGTTTAGCAACCCTCTCTGAGTAAGGTACTGCTATTATTCCTTTGTTCCTTCTTTAATGATGAGAAAAGTGAGATACAGAAAAATCCAGTCATGAGACTGAAGAAGAGAAGTCACTAAGCTATGATTTTTACTCAGCAAGTTAAATAGGAGAATGTAGCACCAAAGCAAAGGAGAAAAAGCATCAGGAGGAAGGAAATGACTCCATGTCAAGTAATGAAGCCAGCTCAAGGAGGACGGAGGCTGGGAAGACGGCTCACGTGTATGTGAGCAGAATTCCCATAGACAGTGGGAAGAAAGCAGGCTGCAATTGGGGTTAAACATAAATGGAAAGCAAAGATGTGAAAACAAACCAGTGGAGGACAAGTTCAGAGCAAAGGAAGGAGAGAGGAAAAGGGGAGGCTGAGAAAGAGAATGAGAGTGAGTGAAGTAACAAATCTTAATCTTCTTATTTAATGTCCAGTCTTTTGGTGAATTCTCCTCTTCAGTAACCTGAATTTTATAAATAAAGAAAATGAAACAAATGAGAGACATCCACACGTTTAGGGTTATAGTATAAATCGATTCATGAGAGAGGTTTCTATTAATATTCATAACTTCCTATTTCTCAGTCCACCCCACTGAGCCTCACATTTACCACTTCGCCGTGAATTGAAAAAACAAAGGAAAACTAAAAGAACTACACCATTTAAGGCAAGTATTTCTCATTTTACATCTGTAAAATACACTTGTTAGCAAGGGATAGCACAGTGTGTGTGCTTCGCATTACAAAGCGATTGCCTTCAAAATATTTTCTGGATTATATCTTTACAAAAATGGCTTATATTTTTTCTTTATGTATATCTCAGTTAACTTTTCTTCTGGATGCATTTAAACTGAAATAGAATGCAATAGGACTTAGAATGAGAGTTAAAATAGGACTCTTTCTGTTCGGTGTTTATGTAGCTCTCAAAATGAAATAGCAATACAAGAGCTGCCAGGTATCCCTCAGGTCCCAAGTAAAGATAATGAACTATCTATTCAAGAAATTCTGAGAGCCTGGGTGCTGATGCTGCCAGGATTAGACTATTATTCACCTCCAGGCTATGTAAAGTGTCCCATCAATGAACTGGCAGTGAGCATTCCCTTGAGAGAAACGTCAGCATGTCATTTATTCCCCACATTTTCCTTGCAGGAGGGAGTGGATGATTTTCTCGTTATCTGAGAACTGGTATTTGACTCAGTTCCAAAGAGACTAAACATGAGAGATTGCACATGGCTGGCCAGTCATCATGGGAGGGCTGAGGAAATAGGGTGGCACTATGAGCCAACTGCATGTCCACCGACGATGCATGCTTTTCAGGGGTTAAATTGGACCCAGTGAGTAAATACTGCTCATGTGTACTACTTGGGAGGGAAAAATGTAAAAAATGGAAGCCCAGGAGAGGGCAGTCATAAGCTGGGAAGGAGCATTGTTCATGAAGCCCAAAGAGGGAATATCAGGGATCCACACAAGTTTCAAAATCATGCCACTTCCACGTGCAGTGTACCACTAGCAGATGGCATCGGCACTGGACGAGGGAAAGTGTGTGTTTCCTTCGATTCAGTGTGTGCTGGAGCTCAGAGGAAGTGACTGTATGCATCTCAATTCCTCCCTTATTTAGTGATGTCTCATTTGTAGCACAAAATCAGCCATTGCTGGAGCCTAATGCCACTGAAACCAGCAAGCACTGAGAAACAGTCTTTTCTACTCTTTGCAGTTACAGCCGTCACACTACTGCAAACTCCTCTCCCCTTTACCCTGGCCTTGAAGACTATAAGAAAACAAGGAGCAAGCTGTAGAACTGGTGGCTGGGACTGAACGGGGAAAAGAAGACATTTTCCACAAATGGCTTTTTTTTAGTTTTTGAGATGGAGTTTTGCTCTGGTCACCCAGGCTGCAGTGTAATGATATGATCTTGGCTCACTGCAACCTCCACCTATTGGGTTCAAGTGATTCTCTTACCTCAGTCTCCCAATTAGCTGGGATTACAGGCATCTGCCACCATTCGTGGCTAACTTTTGTATTTTTTGTAGAGACGGGGTTTCACCATGTTGGCCAGGTTAGTCTCAAACTCCTGACCTCAGGTGATCTGCCTACTTCAGCCTCCCGAAGTGCTGGGATTACAGGCGTGAGCCACCACTCCTGGCCACACAACTAGCTTTGGAACCCAAAGTAAACTCAAGCTGGAGAAAGTAGAGAACTTAATCATGAGTAGATTTTAGAGCTGTGAACTTGTTATATCAGGTTGAACTTGATTAAAACCAGAAGGATCCTGCAAGGCTAAGCCACCTGACTGGGATTTACTTCAGGGGTGAGAAATTAGGAAACTGTTTAAAGAGGATTTAGGGAGTATAGTGAACAAAAGTATTACTTCTTATTGTTATCTATTAAATGAAACTTTTTAAACTGTTTATTACTTGATATGACTTTCTCATAGCCAGAGTCACACCAGCTATGACATTATTGTGGTTTAGAAACACATTATTATATATGACTTTAGATATCAGAGTTTTAACTAAAGTTTCCCTTTAGTTACTGTAAAATAAATGCTACCTGTGGCTTTCCATTTGAAATGGAAACAATTATTTATATAAGAGTCTGTGGTTTAAAAGCCCTAAGTAGAAGAATCTGAAGAAGATGCATGTGGAATATGCAAGGGGGAATTTAGTTCTCTGTTTCATCCTTGATGATAACTACAACCGGGGCAGAACAGAAAAGGAACTATGCTTCTACTTAGTATACAGAAAGCTTCAAGAGAATGCCACTCTCACCCTAAGAATTAGACTAAGTCATAAAATCTACAAATGTACCTTTCCTTGAATCCATCAGAGCACTAAGTGTTTTGTATTATGAAGCCTGAAGAGACATTCCAAGGACAGGCAGGGTACATTGGCAGAGCATGAGAGAAAGAGGGCATAAGAAGAAAGCAGATGCAATTTTAATGAATTCCTAAATGCCAAATGTAACAGTTTAGATTGGAAGTGCTGGGTGTAAGAGGAGTCTGTGCTCACTCTCAAATGCTTTCCCATAGACTTCCATAGGTGCTGGCAAGGAAGATCCCAGTAGTGCAGGAGACAGAAGCACCTCTCCTATGGCCATCGCAGGCATCCTGGCTGTCATTGCTACTGTTGAGCAGCTGAGAAGTATCACCCACTTTCCCAGACCCTTTTTTACTTCAGGTGAAAGCCTTAAGGGGGTGTAGAGCTAACCATGCAACTTCCAGAGTCTATGCCAAGTTCTCTGATTCTACAAAAGGAGTTCAAGTGAAAGATATCTTCAACTGTGAAAGGAGGTAAAACCCTCCCTGCCCCAGGCCCCGAGCAGGGATTTCCCTAGAGGGGTGGAAGGTGGGATCAAAAGACCTCTACCCCTGGGAGAGGAGGGAAGGAGGTCTCTGAGGACCAGCGTCCCGAAACAACACAAGAGAAGTGCCTGCAGGTTCTAGGGTCAGGGGAGAAAGATCCCTACTGTCCAAGAGCCAGCACAGACACAAGACAGAGCTAGACTGCCACAGGGCCAGGGTCAGGAACACTGAGAAGGCTCAGCTCATAGCTCCTGAGGGTAAGGCTTGCCTCAAATGGAGGAAGGTTTAAAGTGGATTTCTGAAAGCTGACTGTAGAGCTGAAATGCCAAGAAAAAACCCCTGTCACCTGAGACCCAGCTGCTAAGCACAATGCAGGAGCAATCCACTGATGAAGAAACTTAAATCCTGTGGTGCATTGGAGGTAAGTAAAGCAACAGTGAACTGCAAGTCCAACTCAACTGATGAGACTGAACCAAACATCTACACTAATGGCCTTAGAGAAGAATAGAGATGCCCACATTTGACAATGAATAACATTTACTTTGGTTTCTACCATTTAATCTATACAGTATCCTAGAGTCAGTAAAAAATTGTAAGAAGCAAAATAAGCAACAATGGAGAAAAAAGTCAAGTGTCAAGAGATAAAGCAATCAACATAACAAGATTCAGAGAAGACTCAGATATTGGCACTATTAGACAAGGACTTTAAAGTATTCTTATTGTGTTAAAAGATACAGTGGAAAGAAATATGTAGTTGAACATATATGAACACGTGAAAAATTTTAGCAGAAAGTTGAAAACTATAAGAATGAAACAGAAATACTAGAAAAAAGCCCCTCAACATCAGACAGGAAGAACTGATTTGATAACTAATCAGTAGGCTGAATACAAAAAATAAAAAAAAGGAATTAGTAAACTTGAAGATTAGGTTGATAAAAATTTTCAAGCTGAATTACTAAGAAAAATAATATGAAAGAATAGAATGGAACATCCAAGGACCATGTGACAAATCCAAATTGTCTAACATAATTGGAATTAGAAATTCAAAAGGAGAGAAGCAAAAGCACACACAAAGGGTAATGAGTAAACATTTTGTGAAATTAATGAAAGAAACAAAACCACAGGTCCAAAAAGTTCAGAAACCTCTCTACTAAAAATGAAACAAAACAAAACACTCCACAACTAGACACAATATAGGAAAACTCCAGAAATCCAAACAAAAGGGATCAAAGCACAAGGTAACCTTACATACAATGGGGCAGGGAGGACTTACAGCAGGTTTCTAGTTGGGAACACTGGATGACCAAAGGCAGTGGAATAAATCTTAAACATACTCAAAGGGGAAATAAACACAATTAACTCAAAAATCTCTACCCATTAAAAAATCCTTCAGTGGATGTATATAATTAAGATGAAATATACATTTTCATGAAAAACAAAATTGGAAATGATTCATTGCCAGGAGACATGTACTAGAAGAAATGTTAAGAAAATTCTTTAGACAGAAGAGTATAAAAGCAGGTGGGGATTTGAATATAAACACTAGATCACCAGAAACAGTAAAAATAAAGATAAATATAAAATACAGTTTGTGTTATCTTTAGCTGCTTTAAAGGATAATTGTTTAAATAAAAGTAGTTATAATCTATTAAAGTGCTTGTGTCATAGCTAGAAGTAAAATGTGTGAAAACAATAGCCCAAAGCATGGGAGAGGAAATTGAAGTAAAATGTAAACTTCTTATTTTCTTTGTAAAGTGGTGTAATATTATTTGAAGGTGGACTGTGATAAGTTAACATGTATCTTTCATACCTTAATCATTAGAGATAAAATATTCATTCAATCTGAAACAAGAGGAAAAGGTAGTCAAGAATAGGATGGAGAAATAGAAAACATTAGTGAAAGTCATACGTGTTATTCTGACCATATTAATAATTATGTTAAATTTAATTGACTCACCAAGTTTACTCCTCAATATATGCCCAGTGGAAATGAAAACTTATGCTTCCATAAAGTCTTGCACATAAATACTCATAGGATATAGGATGGTTCTATATCTTAATTATGATGGTCATTACACAACTGTGTACGTTTGTCCATACTCATCAACTGTAACACCTAAAGTGGTATATTTCACCAAGTATAAAATATGCCACATCAGACCTCACCAAAAAGTATCAAATAGGCAAAAATGTTATTCCAAGAGCTTTAAAACAGAACAAAATACCAGTACATGGAAATTACTTTGTTCATTAAAATATTGTATATTTTTAAAAATTTAGGTTATTATTTATTCTAGATTTGTTATATTTTTGTGAAGAAATGTAAATTATAAAGCAAATAATTTAAAAATATGTTGACTGTTTCCTAGAGCTTACATATTTATCTTTAAATAATGTCATTGTTAGGTGAAATTAAAAAATAAAATAATTGTGACACATTGTAACAATTAAAATTAATTTTTTTTTCAAATTTTACAATGATTTTTTTCTTTAAAGTGAATGAAAATACAGATACACAATTTTAATGTAATAGTTCCCTTCCCCCTGATAAAGCTATTATTAGATCAATGTGTTTTATATTTTATGGCATTTTAGAATTGAGGAAGCTAGATAGCAATTCAATAACACGATGCTCCGTGTTTTATCTCTGACACATACTTTGAATTAATTGACCACTGTAGGAAATACAGAACAACATTAAAAATGCTTTGCTGTATGGATTGGGGTTTGGCCTCTCAGGATCTGTTCCTGAAGCAATGTGTCTTCTTTTTTGTCTTAGAACATTTATGTGGATTAATTTTATCACCCCAGTAGCATAAGCCTCCGAGACTTATAAATTGGGTTTACTCGCCTTGGCCTTTATCAAATATCCACATCACATTCTAAAAATACAGGTAAGGAGTCCCATATGGTGAAGCATGACTAGTCTCAGATTAGATTAATATTGAGTTGTCTGTTCTTTCATTTTAGAACAGAATATCACTGATAGCAGAAAGCCCATTGAAACAACACTGAAAAGACTAAGAAAACATGGTAGCGTCTACGTTTTTGTTTTTGAGATTTGAAATGGACTCTGTCTTTACCATAAATAGCAGGCCACATTTTTAACTACTTAGGGCTGGGGTATAATACCACGTTCCTTCTCTAAATCAGTCTCCTTACTGACCATAAAATTCTATATGCATGTGATTCTCTTTTCTCCTTTCAAACATCAACAGAATATATATTGCATCTTGAGAAGGTAATAAAACATGAAAACCAGATTTATTTTAGTGACTAGATGAGATACTTTGACTATTAGCAGTAGAAAATAGCTCTGATTCTGGATGAGGCTCTGGGAATCATCCAACACCAAAAAAATAGTCTCTAGAGGTAAACCACTGGAAATATGCCCTCAAGGGGGGCGTAGCATAGCTCCACGCTGCTTAAATCCTGGCTACACAGTTATTTTCTTCCAAAGCATACAGTCTGAAAACGGGAAAGAAACGTAACTCTAAAGTAAAGAATCTGACAAACACTACCACTGCCAGATGATGGAGGCCAATATCAACAGTGATGAGTCATATGGACAGCATGTACCCGTGACAGGATGTGACGAGAATGGCACTTTATCACTGTGGGCTTCCCCCAAACCCACAATCTCAGTAAAATGATGAGGAAAACTTAAACAAATCCTAATGGAGGGATACTGTGCACAATACTTGACTAGTATTTTTCAAGATTGTCGATAAGATCAAAAACAAGGTAGGCCTGAGAAACTGTCATGGCCAAGGAGACATGACAACTAGATGGAATGTGACATCCTGCATGGATCCGGGGACAGAAAAAAAAAAAAAATAGGCAAAACTATGGAAGTTGGATAAAAGTATGACATTTAGTTAATAATAAAATACTGATACTAATGATTGATCATTAATACAATGATTACTTATTAATAATGAAATTATTCATGATTCATTAGTGTTGGTCCATTAATTGCAAAACATGTACCATGTTAATTTAAGATGTCAATAATAAGAGAATAATTAATGCAGGTATATGAAAAATCTCGGTATATTTTCATAATTTTTGGGAAATCTAAAATTGTTCTAAAGTTAAAATCTCATTTAAAAATAAACTTTGGGGAAACAACCATGAAGTGCGTCACTTCTTCATTCTATTCGGTTAATGTCCTTCATGAGCATTTGATAAGATTTATTTTATTTTATAATTTTATTTTCATGTATTTTAAACTAATTTCATATTTTCCACACTGCCTCATTTACTTGCTGATGCTCAGCATTACTGGCATTAGCTACTGGCAGATATTTTGCTGTTAGTCTCACTCATTGCCATATTTTCATGATAATATTTAGCATGAAGTGTGAGTACCGTAAGTGCTTTTATTAGTTAGTTTACCTATTTAGAATCACGTCTAGAGTTCAAATGAATCTGAAAGAACATTCAGTACAACTCTTTGTCTCAGCAACTCAGTGACAGAGGCAAGATTAGACACCTTATTTGCTGAAATTCCAATTTATTGAACTTTTTATTATAACATAACTCAGAAAATAATAATCCTGTTGGATCACATAGTAATACATAGTTTATAATTAATTCAACTCCTTGAGATAACGTCAACAGGAAACAAACAAACATATGTTTCTCATTGACATTAACCTTATTAGCTAGTTTTTCAAATCGTATTCAGTTTTCCTCAGAAATAAATTTATTTAGGGCAGAAACCAATTGCGCAGAATCTCCTGCTCCTTCTTTGGAGACAAATTCATTTGTTTTGGCCTATAGGGCACTGTTTTGTGCACTGGGGCATTATCTTACCATATGGTGCCCAAGTCTCTTGAAGGAATAAAATCAATGTAAAAAAGGAATAATTTTCTTTTTTACATAATGGTCAGAATAAGATCAACAATTTTCTATTATTAGATGTTAAAGGTTTTAAGGACAATCTATCAAATGAGCAGTTGTTTAACAGTGTATAACAAACATCATAAAACAGGATTTGGCTTTTGTTGAATTTGTAGCAGGGTAGCTTTAATCTGATATGTGATTCAATTAAATAAAACAAAACAAAAACTATCTTTGTTTTTCTCTTTCAGTTTAATTATTTTTGAGAAACAGGATGCCCTTTGCTTTAACTAGAGAACATTTATAACAACATATTTTGGTAACATTTTAACGGACTTATATTTGTTGTTAAGTCAGCGCATCAGCAAGGAGGCAACTGCAAGAAGGGAGCGGGGCTGATGATGTTTACTAGTGAGAGGGTCCTGATCACTTGAGTGCTGATAGCAAGGGCGTTGTTCCCACCAGCACAACATTAAAAACACTGGTCAAATAATAACTTTTCCTGAATTCATCAGAGATCTGAAATCACAGGGAGAAATGGAACCCCCAAATGTGCTCAACTGGAACAGAGGTCAGTGAAATTAGTTGGTCAGAAGGTGGAGCTGGAAACTCCCAATGAATTGCTAAAGCTGAGTGTGGATTATCCTGAGACGATGAAAATCCTGTAGGTCAGGGATGTGGAGGAGGGGGATTTACACACTTTCAGAGGCACACTTTTGTTTTCACAAAGGATTTTTCGGAAGCTGCTCCAAAAGCTCAAGGGAACATCAAGGAGAATCCCTAGAAAGCTTCCCCCTGGTGCAGTCTGTGGAAGGGAATGTTCACCAGAAATTATGCCCAGAGCCATCTCCCTCTTCTCTCCTAAGAAACAACATTTTCAATCTGCAGAGAGGAAAAAAAGCAATAAAAAGGTGGATTGAGGACACTGGTGGAAATCCCATTGAAGATTGGGGAAAGAAAAAAAGATAACACAAGCTCTATCCCTGCTGGTGATAGAGAAAGATACTTGGCAGCCCCACCATTAAATCTGAAGGCTGTAATGCTTGTGAAGACCATACCCTCAGACCCAGAATCACAGCATCGGCTTAAGAGTGAGACTTCCTCAGAACACCAGAAAATGCCCCCTCTGCACAGGATAGTACCCTGCAAAGAAGTCTTGAGAACAAATGACATGGAATAAAGCTGGGAGAACTGCAGGGACAGTCTCTCTAGATAGCAGAGCAAAGGAAATGGCCAGTGCTAAGCAGGAAGATGTAACTCACAAGAAAAGATGTGCTTATGTCTAAGCATTAAGAAAAAGATGTTTCAGTAGCTACTGAGGGACACAGCGTGTCCAACTTGAGGCAGAAGGTTATGAGGCAGAACAAGAGGCAAGCAAAAACACAACCTGAGCAGACAGAGCAATCATCAGAACCCATCTCAGATGTAACATAAATGCTGGAAACATCAGATATGAAATTTTTGAAAAGCTATTATTAATAGGTTTTGTGGATTTCATGTTTGTGTCCCCACAAAATTCATATATTGGCAAAGCTCTAATACCCACTATGACATTAATTAGAGGGGGGCCTTTGTGAGGTGGTTGGGGTTAGATGAAGTAATTGGACAGGGGGGCATAATGGGATTCATCCTTAAAGAAGAGGAAGAGGTTGATGGCTCTCTCTCTGTCTCTCTCTCTGTCTCTATCTCTCTGTCTCTCTCTGACACACACACACACTTTCTGTCTCTCATATGAGGACACAGCAAAACCGAAGATCAAAATCAAAACAAAACAGAAACCGCCAAAAGGATACACAATAAAGCCAGATTAGTTACATCAATTCTAAATGAAATAGTCTACACAATGAGGACTATCATCAGGGATGAAGATAGGCATTACATAACGACAGTCAACTCTGCAAGAAAAACAAAGCAATTCCAACATAAATCCTTATACCAGCAATTTTGACAGCAGAGATTTTTACATAGTGCTTGTAAAGGTCACAGATGTTTGGAGTATATATTCTCACACTTCAGCATTTGCACGGCCTTGCCTATTCCTCAAGGGGCCTGTCACCGTCACCACAATATTGCTGCTGTCCACCTCAGGGCTGCGACCCCTCCCTGACGTGACTTCATCCTCTGGTTCCTAGAGCCACATGTCTTCTTCTATACCCAAATATTCTTTCCCTCCCTCTTATAGTGACATGTGATTATATTTAGGACCCAGGGAGGTCATCCAGAATAACCTTCCATCTCAATATCCTTGATTTAATCAAATCTGTGAAGTCATGTGAGGTCACATTCACACATTCTGGGAATGAGGGTGTGGACTTTTTCATTATTCAGCCCACTTCATCATTGCTTCCAACAGCTGCCCCTTTCCATTTCTTTGTTGGTTGGCTTGTTTTTTGTTTTTCTTTTTCAGCTTCTGCGACACTTTTTGCCAGTACTTCTCCTTTTAACCACATCTTTCATTCCAAAGCATTGGCATTGATGCTACTGAGGTTATCTTAGCCAGAACACTTTCCCAGTCTCAGTAAAATCTCTGATTTTCTCCTTCTTCTGCTTCCAAGGTTGTTCCTGACCACTTCTTCTCTTTGGGACAAAGTCATCTTTTTTTTTTTTTAAATAGGTTTATTTGTTTTTCTTTTTTTTATTATTATACTTTAAGTTCTGGGGTTCATGTACAGATTGTGCAGGATTGTTACATAGGTATACACATGCGATGATGGTTTGCTGCCTCCATTCCCCCATCACCTACATTAGGTATTTCTCCTAATGTTATCCCTCCCCAATATCCCCAAACCCTGTTATCCCTCGCCAACTCCTCCCACCCCCAATAGGCCCCAGTGTGTGATGTTCCCCTCCCTCTGTCCATGTGTTCTCATTGTTCAACACCCACTTATGAGTGAGAACATGTGGTGTTTGGTTTTCTTCTGTTCTTGTGTCAGTTTGCTGAGAATGATGGTTTCCAGCTTCATCTGTGTCCCCGCAAAGGACACGAACTCATCCTTTTTTATGGCTGCATATATACGCCACGTTTTCTTTACCCAGTCTATCCTTGATGGGCATTTGGGTTGGTTCCAAGTCTTTGCTATTGTAAACAGGGCTACAATGAACATACATATGTATGTATCTTTATAGTAGAATGATTTATAATCCTTTGGGTGTATACTCAGTAATGGGATTGCTGGGTCAAATGGAATTTCTATTTATAGGTCCTGTGGGAATCGCCACGCTGTCTTCCACAATGGTTGAACTAATTTACACTCCCACCAACAGTGTAAAAGTGTTCCTATTTCTCCACATCCTCTGCAGCATCTGTTGTCTCCAGATTTTTTAATGATCACCATTCTAACTGGTGTGAGATGGTATCTCAGTGTGGTTTTGATTTGCATTTCTTTAATGACCAGTGATGATGAGCATTTTTTCATGTTTGTTGGCCTCATAAATGTCTTCTTTTGAAATGTGTCTGTTCATATCCTTTGCCCACTTTTTCATGGAGTTGTTGGTTTTTCTCTTGTAAATTTGTTTAAGTTCTTTGTAGATTCTGGTTATTGTCACTTTGTCAGATGGGTAGATTGCAAAATAAATTTTTCTCATTCCGTTGGTTGCCAGTTCACTCTAATGATAGTTTGTTTTGCTGTGCAAAAGCTCTTAAGTTAAATCAGATCCCATTTGTCTATTTTGGCTTTTGTTGCCACTGCTTTTGGTGTTCTAGTCATGAAGTCCTTGCCTATGCTAGGCAAAGTCATCTTTTTAATGGAACTGGGCTTTAAGAAAAAGGAAAAGGAAGGAAGAAAAGTAAGAGGGAACCAAGGGAAAGGAAGGTTTTTGATTCCAAGCATCTAAATTTTTTTTCCTGCCATAAATGTTTCCTGAGACAAAGGAGCATATTGTCTGGACCATCTACTTGAAATGGGAGAAAGGGAGATAACAAAGAGAAAAGATACCAACAACCCACTTCAATTAGAAATAACAGAACAGAGTTTAAATCTAGGTTCAGCCCTGGCTGAATGACTTGATCTTCAACTGCAAAACAAAGATAAAATTCCTACCTCACAAGGCTGTCAAAAAATGATCAGTGGCTTGAAATTAGCATGCAAATATAAATTATTATTGTTTTTATACTGATGGGAACAAAATAATCATTAACTTCCTTATTTACTTCTGCTGTCTTTTTATTTCTCATTGTTTTTGACTTATGGTATAGACATCATGATTGATTGAGTGGGAAATGTATATTTTGTCTTCTTTTAAAATTAAGGGGAAAATACAGTTTTAAAGGCAATTTTTAATTTTCATGAAATTGTGGATTGACCTCTACTAGCTTATCCTGCTGCAAAGCCATGTGAGACTGACCTCAATGAGGCAATTGATTTTTTTCATAGTTCCTCGTGAAGCCTGTTAGGCAGGTTTCACTGTAGAGTCCATTACTGCAGAGAGAGCCATTGGCCCTTTTTATGGCTGGCCATATAAAAAGGTTCATTAGCTCCCAGCACCTACACAACGCAGACACCCAGGGCTGAGGGGCCAGGGCAAGCACTGGATGCACTTTTTTCCTTTCTGCTTATTAGCACCTTTTAATAGACAGTAAATCACCACTTTCACGTATCTGCTCTGAAATCCTTTCCCAAGGAACAAACACAGAAAGGTCATCAGTGACCTGCTCTTCCTCTCTCAGTGTGGTTATTAAAAGCTCACAGTGGCACAGACAGGAAACGTTTAGAGAGATGTGCAGAAGGTCAGCTCTAGCTTCAGTCCTTCATAACAATGAGATATAAAATGAACTGGTTAGTGAATTGTCATTCAATGGTTCAGTGTAAATATTTTTCAATTTAAGTATAAATATGTTTCCTATATTTTAAGCTCGATTTTCCTAAATAAAATATAACTGGGAAGATATTTGGATTTAGAAACATTACAAGAAATTGCAAGCTGAGATAACATTTTTCTCCTTAACTTGCATACCAAATTTTGGGGGAAGTACAATTAAAATTCACTAGTGACATGGGAGCTCTCTAAATAGGTGGGTTCCCCAAATGGTAAAATGGATAATAATGGCCTGAAACTCTCAGGGACTCTGAGTTTCTAATTTTCATCCGACAGTTCAACATTGTATTCGCTTTAATTATTTTTAAATTCTGTAAGTAGTTTATCTTCTTTGAAAAAATATAATGTTCAGGATAACAGATAATTATAAAATTATGTATACTGTACATAATTCAAAACATATTTCTGTTCATATATTTACCCACGTATATAATTTTTGTTTATTTTTTCATGTACATTAGGAACAGCCTTTCTGATTAATGAATGAATATCTCTATATTATCATTCTTAATGGATACATACTGCAAAATTGCATGGATTCTCTCTCTAGTAAATGTCTCATTGTCTTCAGCTTTCTTTCTTTCTTTTCTTTCATCTCTCCCTGTTCCTTATGTTTTTGTTGTTTAAATATCAGTGCAGCAAACACACGTAAAGTAAAATATTATGGTGTAGTAGCTGGTTCTTTTGTTTGTTTGTTTGTTTTTAAAGAGCCTTATACAACTTGAGAGATAGATGTCAAGGACACAGATGTTAGTTAAAGCCATGGCTTCTAGATGAGACATTTCTATTCCAAATGGGACAGTGAGAAACATGTGTATTTGCTCTTGATAACTATATTTACATTATGTTTTTCCTTGGGTTTCTAACAGATTTTGCAATAATGTTCTATATTACCATGAAGATACAATAAATATTCCTTTACTGAACTTTTCTCAATGTAGAGGAATCACTTTTTATATTTAGAAATCTTTTAAAGATATGAATATTATATGCTGTTAATATAATTTACTATTAATATTGCAGCTTGCCAGCACCTTTTATTGAAGAGGGTATCCTTTCTCCAAAGTATGTTCTTGGAGCCTTTGTTAAAAATTAATTGGCTGTAAATACATAAACTTATTTCTGGGTTTTCTATAGTCCATTGGTCTATATGTCTTTTTCCATAAATGCCATGCTGTTTTGGTTACTATCATATTGTAATAAACTTTGAGGTCAGGCTGTGTGCTGCTTCTAGCTTTGTTCTCTTTCCTTGGGGTTGCTTTGGCTATTCAGACAATTTTTTGGTTTTATATAAATTTTAGAAAGTTTTTCTCTATTTCTATGAAAAATATTCATATTTTGATAGGAATTGCATTGAATCCGAGGACTGCTTTGGGTAGCAAGGCAAACTGGATATCTATATACGGAAATATCAATCTAGACCTCTATCTCTCACCGTATAAAAAGCCAAATAAAAATGAATTAAAGACTTAAATGTAAGACCCCAAACTATAAAACTACTAGAAGACAACATAGCGGAAACACTACAGGACCAGGACATTGGTCTAGGCCAAGATTTTGTGGCCAAAGGACCCCAAAAGCATAGACAACAAAAACAAAAATAGACAAATGAAACTTATTTAAAGTAAAAGTCTTCTGAACAGCAAAGGAAACAATCCACAGAATGAAGAGAGAACCTGTTAAATGGGATAAAATATTTGCAAACTATTTGTCAGAATGTTTACAGAAGTCAAAGCAGTCAAAAACAAAAACAGTTCTAATAAAAATGAACAAAGGATACAAATAGATATATCTCCAAAGAAGACATACGAATGGCCAGTAAGTGTATAAAACATTTTAACAAGAAAGGAAACTTTAAAAAGGAAACAAACAAAAAACAAAAAACATGCTCAATGTCACCGATCATCAGAGGAATGCAAATCAGAACCACAATGAGATGCCATTTTAGCCCAATCAGAACAGCTATCATCAAAAACAAAAAAAATCAGATGCTGGCAAGGATGCAGAGAAATAGGAACTTACATATACTTTGGTGGGAATATAACTTATTACAGCCATCCTAGAAAACAGTATGGAGGTTTCTCAAAAAAACTAAAAATAGAATGACCACACAATTCAATAGTCCTACTACTGGTTATTCATCCAAAGAGGAAAGGGCATGTATATCAAAGGGATACATGCACTCCATGTTTTTGCAACACTGTTCACAATAGCAAAGATATGGAATCAATATAAGATACACTAAAGCAAGGGAAAACACAATCTAAAGACAGGACAAACATCAGAACCAAACACAGATGTTGAAATTATCAGACAGAGAATTTAAAATAAGTGTGATTAATATGTTAAGGTCTTTTATGAAAAAGAAAAAAAAAGCAGATGACATCCAAGAACAAAGAATAAAATAAGTGGAGAGATGGGAATACTAAAAATATTTTAATACAACAGAAATAAATAGTGAAGGGTGAGCTCATCAATAAACTTGTCATAGATGAGGAAATAATTAGTGAGCTTGAAGATATGTCAATATAAACTTCCCAAACTGAAATACAAAGAGAGAAAATAATTAAAAATAAACAGAAGACAATCTGCAGAAGCTGTGGGATGGTTTCAAAATGTGTAACATATGGTAATTGGAGCACGAGAAGAAGAAGACAAACCTTTCAGAATAAGACAAATCTTACAGAAACTACTCTAAGTAATAAGGGCCAGACTTTTCCAAGATTAATCACAGACATTGTACCTTAAAACCAGAAACTCAAAGAACACTATTCAGGCCGTATACCAAACATTTTACACCTAGGCATAATATGTTCAAATATCAGAAAACCAATGACAAGGAGAAAATATGAAATAAATCAGAGAAATACAAAACATGTAAACTATAGAAAAAAATTATATTAATTATATTGGACTTCCCATCAAAAACCATGCAAGTAAAATGATACTGAAAACGGGCCAGGCATTATGGCTCACACCTGTAATCCCAGCACTTTCAGAGGCCGAGGCGGGTAGATCACTAGACGTCAGGAGTTCGAGACCAGCCTGGCCACCATGATGAAACCCTGTCTTACTAAAAATATAAAAATTAGATGGATGTGGTGGCTGGCACCTGGAATCCCGGCTACTCAGGAGGCAGAAGCAGGAGAATCGCTCAAACCTAGGAGTCGGAGGTTGCAGTAAGCTGAGATTGCGCCACTGCACTCCAGTCTGGGTGACAGAGAGAGACATCGTCTCAAAAAAAAAAAAACAAAACAGAAAACCACAGAGGATACTGAAAACAATGTAAGATATGGAAAGAAGGAAAGAAAGGAAAAATACCTCAACAACCCAGATTTCTATATCAAGCAAAACCGTACTTCAAAAGTTGAGGAGAAATAGACTTTTGAACTGAGAAAATTCATTGCCAGGGGACTATACTGAAAGGGATATTTAAAAGTACTTTCAAGGAGAAGGAAAATGATAAATGTCACAAAATGAGATGTACATAAGGAAACAACCACCATCAAAAACTGAATAAGTAGAGGGAAAAACAATCTTTTGTTTTTCTTATGCTTGAAGACCTAATTCTAATAATCCCAGACTGTTTGTTTAATGTAATAATAATACCAATATATTGGGTCATTATAGTACAAAAGAAATGGAATGATGACCAGAACATTATAAAGGATGGGAGAGAGGAGTTAAAAGTACTTGATTATAAGGTACCTGTATCACCCAATAAGTGGTATAGCGTTATTTGAAAGTGGAGTTAGACTAGTTGTAAATGTATACTAAGAACTCTAAGTAGCTACTAATTTGTTATAAAAAGTATAATTGACATGTTGAAAGAGGAGATTAAATGGAATCATATAAAATCCTCAATTAAAACTAGTGAAATCAGATATTTGGAAAAGATAAAAAAAAAAACAAAGACCAAGGACACTGAAGAGAGACATAGTATATATAAATATATCAATAATCAATTTAGATGTGAATGATCAAAATATACCAATTAAAATACAGAGGCTGTCAGAGTGGATAAATAAAAATAAACACAAAGCCAAACTATACATTGTCCAAAATAAGTCCGTCTTAATTATAAAGATATATATCAATTAAAGGTAAAGGGGTAGACAAAGCTATGTGTTCTAGCTCAATTTTTAAAAAAGCCAGAGTAAGTATATTAATTACAGGCATAGCAGTTTTCAGAACAAGAAAATATATCAAGGATACAAAGGGAAATGCTTTACAATAAAGTGGTCAGTTTTCCAAGAAGTCATAATAATTTAAAGGTGTATGCACCTAGCAACAGGACACTAAAATACATGAGAGCAAACCTGATAGAAATGCAAGAAAAAAATACACAAATCCACTATTATACTTGGAGATGTAAACACCTGTTCCAGTAGTTAACAGGTCAAGTAAACAGAAAATCGGTAAAGATATAGTTGATCTTATCAGCACCATCCATCAATTTGACTGAATTGAAATTTATAGAATACTTCATTGAATACTGGTAGGATAAGCACCCCTCTTGAGGTCTCATAAAACATTCATTAGTACAGACCACATTCGAGATGAGAAAACATATTTTACCAAATTTTTTAAAAAGGATTATATAAATTATGTTCTCAGACAGCAATGGAATTTAACTGAAACTTAGGTAACAGAAATACTTGGGAAATCTTCAAATATAAAGATTAAATGACAAATTTCTAAATAACACCTGGGTTAAAGAAGAAATCTTAAGAGAAATAATTTTTTGAACTAAATGACAATGAAAACAAAACATCAGATTTTGTGGAATGCAGCAAAAGCAGTATCTAGAGAAAAACGTATTAAAAGGATAGATTAGAAAAGAAGATAGATCTAAAATTAATAATCCAAAATTCTAGCTGAGGGAAGTAGAGAAAGTGAATCATTGTAACCCTGAGAGATGCAGAAGAATATGATTGGTAAGAATTAGAACAGAGATCAAGTAAATTGAAACAGGATAAAAATAGAGCAAATCAACAAAACCTACAGCTCATTCTTTGAAAATATCAAAAAAATTGAGAATATATAGATTACAAATGCATGAAATGAAAAAGGAATTTTCTTTAGTGATTATATTGACATCAAAAGGATAATAAAGGAATACTTTGAAAACTCTATGTCAACAAATTTGGTAACTTAGATGAGAAGGATCAATTTTTTGACAGACATAAACTTCCATACTCCCACAAGGAGAAACTAGTAATATAAGCACGTCTATCTGAAGCACCTATTAAGAAATTTAATGAATAATTAGTACATTTTTCAAGAAAAAAAGCACTAAGCCAGATATTTTTACTGGGAAATTCTGCTAAATATTTAAGAAAGAAATTATACTAATTTTCCATTAGCTCCCCAGAAAAATAGACACATAAAAAATATTTAACTCTTTCAACAAGGCCATTTCTCCACTATGAAAATCAGATAAATGCATTAATTTTAAAGAAAACAGCAGACAAATATCTTATGAACAAAGATGTAAAAATCTTTAGCAAAACTGCAAGTCAAAACAAATGATGTATACAAAGTGTTATATACCATGATCATGTGGGATATATTTCAGAGATGCAAGGCTAGTTCAGCATTCAAAAATAAATCAGTGTAATCTACCACTTCAACAGGCCAAAGAGGAAAAAAAAATTGTATGATCGTATCAGTAGATAAAAAAAGGCATTTGACAAAATCCAATATTGATTCATGATAGAAACTCAGCAAACTAGAAATATAGATAAATGTAATCAACTCAATAAATAATACTTACAAAAATCTTACAGCAAAATTATCTTAATATTTAGAAACTAGATGTCTCCCCTTAAGAATGGATATGCAGCAAAGATGTCAATTTTCAATGCTCTTATTCAGCATTGTACAGGAGATAAGAGAAGGAAATAAAAGGTGTGTGTATTGAAGTTTTGTTTATACATTACATGATAATCTATGTACAAAATTCAAAGGAATTACAAAACATAGACACACACTCACAAATACATCAGTTCTTGGGACTAGCAAGCAAATATACCAAGCTCATAGGATTATGAAGTCAATTAGTTTACACTAACCATTAATATTTGGAGTTTAAGATTTAAACAATAAAATTTGCCCTACCCCATCATTACCAAATGAAATACTTGGTTATGCATCTCAGAAAATATATACAGAGATTATATGTGAAAAAACTACAAAACTCTGATGAAGAAAATCATTGAAGTTAGCAATAAATGGAGAGATGTTTTGTGTAAATGAATTCTAAGTCTCAATATTGTCGAAACATTACTGCCAAATTGATCTATATATTTAATGAAATTCTAATCAAAATATCAGCAAGTAACTTTGTGAATATCAGTAAACTCATTCTTAAGTTCACGCGGGAAAGGAAAAAGACCTAGAATAGGCACTAAAATATGGAGGAAGAACATTGAAGGAGCAACCCTACCCTATTTCAGCACTTCCTATAATGTTACAATGATCAGGTGAGCATCTAAATGGTGAACACGTAGACACGTAGATCAATGGGACAGAGCAGAGATCCCGGAAATGAACTGCTGCAGATAATGTCAAGGACTAAAGACAATTCAATGAAGAAAGAATAAACTTTCCAATAAGTGCTACTAGGAAAATTGGCTGTTCATAAGCAATTAAAAAAAAAAAAAAAGAAAGCTCACACCTTTTACAAATATCAAATATGAATGGATCATAAATATAAATGTAAAGTGCAAAAATATAAATCTTCTAGAAAACAGAAAAAAAGTAAGAAAATTAAGTTTGTTCATTTGTTTTAGGTTTAACAGCAAAAATACAATCTATAAAAGAAAAACATTGATAGATACCAAATTAACAATAAAAACCCTGTGTCCTTCTAAGGTCACTCTTTAGAAAATGAAAAAATAAATAACTGATGGAGGGAGAAAATCACAATATATGTATATGATAAAGGTGTCTGGCCAGTTGTAGTGGATCATGCTTGTAATCCCAGAACTTTGTGAAGCCAAAGCAGAAGGATCACTTGAAGCCAGGAGTTAGAGACCAGCCTGGGCAACAACGTGAGACACAATCTCTTTTAAAAAAAATTGAAAAAATAACAGGCATGGTGGCATATGCCTGTGGTGCTAGTTTCTCAGGAGTCGGAGGCAGGAGGATCACTTGAGACAAGGAGTTGGAGGCTGCAGTGAGCTATGATTGTGCCACTAACTCTATCCTAGGTGACAGAGCAAGACCCCATCTCTCTCAAAAAAAGTATTCAAAATATAAAAAATTATCAAAAACTAAGAAGAAACCAAAAGATCCGAACAGAAATTTCATCAAAGAAGA
Source organism: Alouatta palliata (assembly GCA_004027835.1). Classification (NCBI taxonomy): domain Eukaryota; kingdom Metazoa; phylum Chordata; class Mammalia; order Primates; family Atelidae; genus Alouatta; species Alouatta palliata. Next base: position 209,333 of record PVKV010000803.1, read on the forward strand.
CATGCAAATAGAAAATAATCATATGAAAAGATGCTCAACATTATTTGTCATTAAGGAATTGCAAATTAAAAGATGATATATTACTAAACATCTATTAGAGTGGCTAAAATCCAAATCACTAACATTACCAAATGCTAGTGAGGATGTAGTGCAACAGGACATCTCATTCATTGCTGGTGGAGGAATGCAAAATTATATAACCACTTTTCAAGACAGTTTGACAGTTAATACTGTCTCTTTATGCAATCCAACTTTTATACGCCTTGTTCTTTAGCCAAGGATTTGAAAATATGTTTTTATACTAAAATTCATTTGTGAATATTTGTAGTAGTTTTACTCATAATCACCAAAAACTGGGACAACCAAGATGTCCTTCAGTAGGTAAATTCGTAAATATACCATGGTGTATTCATACAATAGAATATTACTCAATGATAAAAAGTTATAAGATATCAAGCCATGAAAAGACTTGTAGGAGGATGCACATTGCTAAATGAAATAAGCTAGTCAGAAAAGTTTATATACTTCATATGTAACATTCCAAAACAGACAAAACTATAGGAATGATTAAAACAAAAAAGAGATCAGTGGTTTCCAGGGGCTTCAGGGTGGGAGATTGGAAATATATTAAAGAGATGAAGTTCAGGGGATTTATTAGAACAATGAAACTGTTCTGCATGACACTGTCATGGTGAATATGTGGTACTCAAAACCCACTGAACTTTGTAACATAAACAGTGCACCTTAATGTGTGCAAATTTAAAAAATATAATTTAGGAGATCAGGGGCTTCCAGGATGGAATGCAGAATGTGAAAAAAAAAACAATCTTACTGTATTACAAATGCGTCAAACAATATCACTGAAGTGATAGGAGAAAAAGTGCTTACCTAAGTAAGTTTGGGAACTAGCAGAGTCTGTAAAACTAAAGTCATAAGCAACTTCATGGAAACACTGTACTCTAGTTGGTAAAGTTGCTTCTCAGAAATTAACATCTCTAATGCTGTAGTGTAGGTATACTGAATTGGATACTAGTAATTGGATGGCTGATGGTGATAACCAGGTTTCTTGCTGTTGGGATGAAAGATTATATATAAGTTAGATGTGGAGGCTAGAATGATCCAAGTGGTAATGGGTTAGTTGGAGACATCAGTATAAACTATATTTAGAATAACGCAGACGCAGATGATTACATATAAAATATTTACAGACATGTACATACACAGATTAGTACACACACGCACATACCCTTGCTTTGTCAGTCAAGAGGTCCTAAAAGCAATAACACACCCACATAAGCAAGCACACATAATGTCAGATCTTAGTTTCCAGTAGCATTCTCCACGAAAAGGAACCAGGGCTTCTTACGAAAATGGTTGATTCCAGAAATGGGGCAGAAACAATACCATAGAAGCATAGAGCATCTGGTAGTACCAGAATTAAGGCAGTGCTAAAAATGAAACACAAGAAAAAAGAAGAAAACCCAACCCTACCATAATAGGAGGATATCAAAAGACACAGAGCTACTGGAAGAGTCTCCATGTCAAAACGGGAAAGATTTAACAAACAAACAAAAATGAGTAGAATTGGATGGTAACCCAAATTTAAAATAAAAACCCATGACTCCATACTGAGATAAATAAATAAATACATACGAGATAATGAACAAATTCTCCATACAGAAGAATTTCGAATAATCTGTGTAGGTAATCTTTATTCAATGAGGTTGAGCACAACCCTTTATTCCTTAAGTATGGGCTGTGCACAGATAATTCCTATCAAATAGCACAGTGTGAAAGGGGAAGTAACTCTACAGTGAAGACACTTGAAAAATGCCACCAT
>PVKV010000803.1:211272-248076 GCA_004027835.1 Alouatta palliata
GAAACCCCGTCTCTACTAAAAATACAAAAATTAGCTGGGCATGGTGGCACGTGCCTGTAGTCCCAGCTGCTCGGGAGGCTGAGGCAGGAGAATTGCTTGAACCCAGGAGGCGGAGGTTGCGGTGAGCTGAGGTCGTGCCATTGCACTCCAGCCTGGGTAACAAGAGCTAAACTCCGTCTCAAAAAAAAAAAAAAAAAAATGCCACCATGGCCAGGTGATCACGGTCAGCATCAGCAGTGATAGGTCATGTCCACAGTTTATAATGTTGATGTGATATGATGAAAATGGCATTTTATCTCTAGGGTCTTCATTCAAAAATGTATAACCCTAGTCCAAGCATGACAAAAAAATTAGACAAATCTATTCAGGAACTTTTTACAAAGTACCTGATCAGTACACATCGTGACTATCAAGATTTTCAAAAACAAGATATTCTGAGAAACTGTCACAGCCAGTCAGAGCCTAAGAAGACATGACAACTACATGTAATATGGTATCCTGGATGGGACCCTGGAACAGAAAAAGAACATTAGGAAAAAACTAAGGGAATACAAATGGAGTACGGACTTTAGTTAATATAATGCATTGATATTTGTTCATTAATTGTACCATACTAATATAAGGTGTTAATAATAGAGGAAACTTGATGTGGGTTGTATGAGAACACTCTATGGTCTTTAAAGTGTTTAAACCTAAACACTGTAAAATTTTAAACTTACTTTTCTGTAAGTTTAAAGCTGTTCTAGGGTAAAAATCTCATTTAAAAAATAAAAGCATGAGTATCCTTCAGCTATCTGAGCAATGAAGTATATTACAATTACCCGTGGCCAATATGTTTGCATGATAACTTTTTTAGTGACATTATCTTTATTTGCTCTCTCCCCATATTAATATAAGTTGACCTTTAGGTATTGTTTAATCTACTATATCTCATGAAACATAATACAGAGCTTGGAGTCTAAAGATGGACAAATCATGTTACACTCTCTGTATCTGGTTCTTTTTTCAAACATGGTGGATAAGATATTCTGGAATTTGCAGTCCACTTACTCCTGCATGCTGTGGTCCAGAAATAAAGTGTAACTGAATGCATAGAGGGACACAGAAAATATTCTGGAATTAAATTATTGGCAGATTTTCACGCTAGAGAATCATTCTAATTCAGGCCTATCCATTTCCAATAATTTTATATAATGATCTGAATTAAATCCATGCTTTCCTTGGAAACCTCATTACCACTGTTCCAGCCCTGGGTACCACAGGAAGGAATTTCATTTACTTTAACTTCTCCTCTTCTTTGAGTTTTAAGGAGTTTTTTTTTTTTTTTTCCATAAACACACTGTTTGCTTTTCTGATTAACTCTCTTCACCTTATTCTTGTATTGCTTATGTTCCTCAGACTGACCCATACATTAAATTATACAACATATATGTGTTAAATCATTAAAAGGTCTCAGACCCTGTTCTCAGTGTGTAGGATTAAAGAAATGAGTTTGTCATGATTACATATTTAAAGCCAATATTCTCTTTGGTATCAATATTTCAATAACTTCCTCATTTTTGTCCTTCTATACATTTGTGCCCCTCCAAGATGCACCTGTTTTCAACAGTTTGGGCTGCCATAACAAAATACCTTTGAAACGGCAGCTTACAAACAACAGTAATTTATTTTTCACAGTTCTGGGGGCTGGGAATTTCAAGATCAAGGTGCTGGTAGATTCAAGGTCTGGTTAAAGCCTTTCTCCAGGATCATAGATGACACCTTGTTGTGTTCACAGATGGTAGAAGGGGTTGGTCAGCTCTGTGGTGTCTGTTTTATCCTAATACAAATCCCAAGCATGAGGTCTTTACCTTCATGACTCAATCACCTCCCAAAGGTCCCATCACCAAAAACTGTTGCCTTGCAGGTTAGGATTTCAACATACTAATTTTGTGGAGATATGAGCATTCAGATCATAGCACTACCCGAATGCAGAAGTCAGATTGAACTTTTAAAGTCATCTATCTTACTAGGTAATTCCAGTTCAAGACCTTGCTTTTAAAATAAATCTTTTAAAAAGCCTACAAGTATCTGCAAAATGTGACTGCTATTTATCCTCCCAAGCACAAATATGATTATTTTCTATCTTTCAATCCCTTCTTGCTCATAATAATCACACCATTCCCAACACACTTTGGCTTCCTATACCCTTCCACAAAATGAGTTCCTTAGTGCTTTCAGAGTTTGCTGTACTAAGCCTTTCCCCTAAAGCAGTCTTCTCTCTGCTGTATGCACAACTGTTTCTTTTTTATCTTTCAAGGCTTTCCCTGAGTGTTCCTATCCCCATTATTTTTATCTCAAAAATTAATTTATTTTAGCATATATAATTATATTTGTTTGCTTAATATCTGACTTTATCTCTGAAATATAAAACTTCTTGAGGATTTAGATTGTCATCTTGTTTTTAATAGTTGTGTTGGTCTGTGCCCAGGAGTGGTTACACAGAGTAGGTTCTCAGGAAATATTTGTAAAAATATAAATACATCTTCCCTTCTCTTATTGCTTGTCATTCTCATAACTTCAAATGCTAGCATTGTTAATATTACCTACTGTATTAGCACATTCTCACACTACTAATAAAGACATACCCAAGACTGAGTAATTGATAAAGGAAAGAGGTTTAATTGACTCACAGTGCCACATGGCTGGGAGGCCTCACAATCATGGTGGAAGGCAAAGGGAAAGCGAAACAGGTCTTCTATGGCAGCAGGCAAGAGAGAGCTGGTGCCAGGGAATGTTCATTTATAAAACCATCAGATCTCATGAGACTTATTCACTACCATGAGAACACTATGGGGCATACCCTGCCCTCATGATTTAATTACCTTCCTCTGTGTCCCTCCCATGACACATGGGAATTATGGGAGCTACAATTCAAGATGAGGTTTGGATGGGGACACAGCCAAACCATATCATCCAGAAATTTAGAGCTTGGAACCTACAATTTTTATTTATTATAGTATGCCCATTTAGAAAACTCTTTGCTATTTCAGTCTTAAATTTTTAAAATGATTTCCTAATATCTATCCCAATATTTAACTCGGATCATTTTTCTAGATATTCTATTTTTATTATGAAATAGTGTCATTATTTTTTGAGTCACAAAAATGTGAGAAATATTTTAGTTTTCTTCTTTGCTCACAATTTGCTTGCTATTATTCATACTTTTCTCAATTTCCAATTTAATTCCAGCCTTTTTGCCTTTTACCTACACCAGGGTTGTCAAATATCCTATGAAATGCTGTCATTCTCATCTCCTAGTCTCCTGATGAAATAAATATCAAGGTATCTGTTTTTCAAGAAATGAAAAATTTAAAACTTATTTGGTGTTTTTCCATTTGAAGAAAATCTACTTAAGATGTTTAATGTTTAATGCTTTGGCAAGTTTTAATGATAGAATATTATTGTCTGGTCAGCATAAACAAATAGAAGTGAATATATTAAAAGTTAACAAAAAGTTTCCAAACTAAAAAATAGTTGAAAATCTGGAAGCTACTAAACTATTTTAGGAGTCCTTCTATTTGCTTCAAATAGAATAAGTGACTGAATAAAATATAACAATAATTTTTGAGTCCATATTGAAATAAGAGTTGTATAATTTTAAGATTATAGATAAAACTTAAAGTCAGAGCAATGGGTAATACCTCTGGAGAATTTATACCAAATATAAATCTTAATCACAAAGGTTGTGCCTTTACTGCCATATAGGGAGAGAAGTCTGTTCAACAGGCCCTATGTGAACAAAAGTTAAAGTGAAATACGGCATTAAAGTTAAAATGGAGTCAAAACAAACTAGAAAGTACAACATACAAAACAAAATGGTATAAATAAGTTAAATATATTAGTAATATTAATAAAGGTAAATGGAGTAAACTAATCAACTAGAATAAGTAAACTATATTATTAGGAAAATTTACAAAAAATTCTGAATTAGTATCAGTCCTTCTCAAGCTCTTTCAAATTTATTTTGTGATGTCAACATTATTCTGATATCAAAGCCAAACAGATACTAGTAGAAAAAAATTCCAGACCAATGTCCACAATGAACACTGATGCAAAATTCTTAACAAATGCTAGATAACCAAATTAATTAGCACATTAAAATAATTATACACCATAACCAACTTGAATTTGTTACTGTAATGCTAGGATGATGACTTAGCCCATTTATGCTATTATAATACCAAAGACTGGGTAATTTATAAAGAAAAGAAGCATATTTCTCAGTTTTGGAGCCTGGGAAGTCCAACATCAAGATGCTGGCATCTGATGAGAGTCTTCTTGCTGCATCATCTTATGGGAAGGGATGAGAGGGTGAGAGAGATTAAAGGGAACCAAGTTTATCCTTTTGTAAGAAACTTACTCCTGCAATAATGCCATTAATCCCTTTATGAAGTCAGAGCCTTAATGGCCTACTCACCTTTTAAAGGTATCATTTTTAATACTATTACAAAGGCAGTTACCTTTCAACATGAGTTTGGGAGGGGACACACATTCAAACCATAGCCGATGGTTTAACATGCAAAAATCAATTAGTGAGTATAATGTACCATACAGAGAGAATGAAGGTCAGAAACCACACAGTCATCTCAGAACAAGAATTTGATGCAGAATAAGAATTTTATAAGATTTGATGCCCTTCATAATGAAAACTCTCAACAAACTAGGAATGAAACAAAATACCTGAACATAATAGAAGCCACATATGATAATCCCATGGCTAACATTGTCTGGGTCTGACAGGCAGATCCTAACCCCACGACAGATGAATAAATTCACTCAGACACAATACTCAGTGAATAAGCAGGCTAGGAGTGTCCATGGCTACTCACAGACACTTGAGGAGAGTGCTGTCAAGAAATAGCAGCCACCACCCTGACACACTGGCCTGACAGGCCTTTATTTAGCACAAATTAAATGACAAAAGCTTTGAGTCAACACCACTAGAGGGTAAAGATTAAACCCAGGTTCTGAGGCCTAAAGCAAATATCTTTTATGGTTGATAAATCTGACCCTGCCCCCGACTCCTGGCCCCGAGAAAGCCATCTAATCTGTGAAAGATTAAAGGTTAGTTTTAGGAACACGTGAGTAAACAAGTTATTCAGACCAACTTCCCGACATTCTCTAGTTATTTACTTCTCTTTATCAACAAAAGGTAAAGGGGATTAGGCTGCCTTCAGCCATAATTCTATTCTGAGGCTTTTACAAAACCTTCCGGCCTTCCAAGAAGATCTGTGACTATTTTCTAGAACTTTCTCTAATATTTTTCCCTTAATATTTTTGCCACCACCCTGACTGAACTACCATATAACATTACATCCACTCTCACTACTTCTATTCAAATAACACTGGAAGTCATAGTCTAAGCAATTAGGAAAGACAAAGAAATAGAAAGTATCAGAATCAAAATTGCAGAAGCAAAAGTTTCTCTATTAGCATATGACATAATCCTCTATGCAGGAAACTCTAGTGAGTCCACAATTCGGCTATTAGAATTAATAAATGAATTCAGCAAAGTTGTAAGATCTGTAATCAACATGCAAAATCAGTCACATTTCTTTATACTAATAATGTATAATCCAAAAAGGAAATTAGGAAAGCAATCACATTTACAATGGCATCAAACAGAATGAAGTACTCAACAATAAACTTAACTAAGGAGGCAAAAGATGGACACTGAAAACTACAAAACAATGCTGAAAGAAATTAAAGAAGACACAAAGAAATAGAAAGACATTCTGTGTTCACGAATTGAAAAACTTAGTATTGTTAAAATGTTCATTCTACCCAGTGTGATCTACAGATTCAACACAATCACTTTTAAAATTTCAATGGTGTTTTTTTCAGAAATAAAAACAATTCATATAAAAAGTAAAATTCCTATAGAAACTCAAAGGACCCAAATATCAAAATCTTACTTTTTTGGAAGGAGAAAAAAATATTTTTACAATTTTATGCTTCAATTTTATATTCTGTTCATTGAGTACTATATAAACTTTACCTTGGGATATACATATTTGACTTGGTGGATATTATTTTTTCTGAATTTATTTGAAGGTATAAATATATAACTTAGCTACTCTGCAGATAAATATCTAAAAAGATACCAAATATTGGGAAAGCAAACAAAGCTGGAGGCTTCACAATTTTTGATGTCAAAACACAGTACAAATTGACAATAAACAAAACAGCACATTACCTGAAAAAGACAGACACATAGACCAATGAAACAGAATAAAGAGCACAGAAACAAATCCTCACATATATGGGTCAAATGATATTTAGCAAGGGTGTAAAGAATACACAATGGGAGAATAGTCTCTTCAACAAATGGTGTTGGCAAAACTGGATATCTACATGCAAAAAAAAAAAAATGAAGTTGGAATTTTACCTTATACCATACAGAAAAATTAACTCAAAATGGATTAAAAACCTAAATGCAAGACATGAAACTATAAAACTCCTGGAATAAAACGTCTGGGAAGCTTCATGATATTGGATATAGCCACAAATTTTTTTGATGTGATAATAATAGCACAGACTACAAAAGCAAATGTAGACAAATGAGACAATATCAAAATTAAGATCTCTGCATAACAAAACAAACAATGATGTGACAAGAAATAAAAGAAAGTTTTTGTAATCATTTTTCTGATAAGAGGTTAATATTCGGAACATATAAGAACTCCTATAACTCATGAAAAAATAGACAAGTTCTAAAATGGGCAAAGGGCTTAAACAGACCTTTCTCCAAGGAAGGTGTACTAATGATTAAGAAGCATATGAAATGATGCTCAGAATCACAAATCATCAGGGAAACGCAAATCAAACCTCGAGGAGACAGTATGGCACAGCTCTTAGGGTGGCCACTGCAGAAACAAACAAACAAAACCTGGGAAATAACACACGTTAGAAAAGATGTGGCAGAATTGGATCTCTTGTGCTGTGTGTGAGAATGTGAAGTCGTGCAGACACTACAGGAAACAATATGGAAATTTCTCAAAAATTTAAAAATAGAATTACCATATGATTCAGCAATCTTTTGGATATATATTCAAAATAATTGAAAGCATGATTTCGAAGAAATATTTGCACATCCATGTTCATTGTAGCACTCTTGACAATGCTAGGAGACGGAAGTAAATTTGACGTCCAGTATATACACGCAATGAAATATTACTCAGCTTTAAAATAGAAGAAAATCCTGCCCTGTGATGCAACATGGATTAACCCTGAGGACATTACTGTCCGTGAAATAAGCCAGCCACAAAAAGACCAATACTGCATGAGCCCATTTAGATCAGGTGTCCACGGTAGTCAGATTCTGAGAAGCAGAAAGTAGAAAGGTGGTTGACAGAAGCTGGGAGAAGGAGGAAAAGGAAAATTGTTGTCAAAGGATATAGAGTTTTGGTTTTGCAAGATGAAAAGTCCCAGAGATGTGTTGTATAACAAGATGCATATCATTAATGCCAGTACACTCTACATGCTCTATACTTAAAACATGATTATGATGGTAAATGTTGTTGCTTTTTTACCACAGAAATAAGAAAACTGCAAATGGAATTTATACTTGTTTGCCATTACAGCAAATTTTACTGCTCGGTTGTGAGATTTCGTTTTTGCAATATAGCTTACAAGAGTCTATTTTTAATAAAATTTTGGGAAATTAAGCTTTATTTTCTTTATTTGTTTGGCAAAATATCACGTTTTAAACATTTTTTTAAAATATGTTATGCTTCCAAAAAGAAACTCACTTTAATGAAAATATTTTTTTAAGTTGAAAACTAAGGGATGAAAAATGTTATAGCAGGAAAACAGTAAGAAAAGGAAAGCTGTACTGACAATCTTACTATTATAAAAATATTATTCAGAGAAAAACACACTAAATAGGAGTAAAGAGAAACTCCTCATAGTGGTGAAAAGAAAATACCAAACGAGAACAGACATCATCATGAAATTGTATGCAGTAATCAAAAGAGTTCTGAATACATAAAACAGAATTTTATGAAAAAATGACATTTCCACAAACCTAATAACATTTATTAATCTTCTCTCAAAAACTATGGTCTGATTTTTTTAAGGGGCTTTAAAGGAATAGTGGGTTTCTTGTAGCTGCACCTGCCCAGGTTTGGGGGAGTAGAGGGCGGTGATTAGGACATGGCAGTTTTCTCAGGAAGAAGACAGTGGTATCTTTGTGACCCCAGGGTTCTGAGATTGAGCCTAACTTGTAGGTTTCCTGTTAATTTTGAAAGATACTTGATGTTTTTCAATATACTCTTTTACTGCCTAAGATGAACAAGTAAATACATAGACAGAGAAGTGAATAAACATAAAATATTAGATAAAAAATAATAAGAATAAATCAATTTACCATAAAGGATAAATTGATGAATAAACAAATTTCATAATGTATTTACAAAATGTATTTATAAATTTGTTAAGTAAAAAATAAAGTATGTAGATATACTAATTTTAAAAGCAATGAAATATCTGCAAGAATAAATGAGAAAAGATACAAATGTTTAATACAAGAAATGCATACAGGATTCTATAAATATTAAAAAGATCTTAAGATGATATTATATACAATTTTCTTAAAAAGCTTTAAAGAATTTGACAAATTAATAAATCTGAATGGATTTACTAGTAAATTTTTACTACCCTGACTCAATAATAACTGGTGGAATCAACGAGTTCCGGTAGCATTAAAGTAATCTCTGAGTTGTTTCTTCACAATATTGTGAATTATTCATAACCTTGTTGAGTTTTATATGATCTGTAAGAATTTCTCTAAACTAAAGATAATAGTGAGCCTCAGGTAACAACAAAAACAAAAACAAGTCTATTTAGATTAGCGTGATAATGGAAAGGCCTAAAGCTACCTATTGCTTAAGTAGTTGATATTATTGTGAAGTCATTTTATGCCTATTATTTTCAATAATTCCCCCCAGATAACTTCTTTTTTATGTAATTTCAAATGGAAAGGAAATTATATATATTGCAAATTACAGTGAAAAGGGAGCCAATTCTAATCTTCTATCTACGGCATTTTATTTGCACATGACCTCGGAAGATTGTTTAACTCTTCAAAGTCCCTTGTAAGTTTTAGTTTGTACAGTTTCTAACAAAAAATAAACAAATGAATTAGGTAACATTCATGATCACTTTTAGTTTTAATATTTTAAGATTTGGGGGAAAATAATGATTATATAGATTTTTTTCTTGTCCAAACCACATCTGTAAGTGTGGAATACATTTCAATTTTGTGCACATATTAGTGTAAGCACAAAGGAATATATTACACACTTTAATAAAAGAAGAAGCAAGTAACTAGTATATATCTTACAATTCTCACCTTTTTTCCAATGCTGCCTTTCTCTCCAAGAGTAATAACAAGATTATGCTTGCTTTTTCATTTTATTTGAGGAAAAGTGGACTCACTAGTTCCATATACCAACCTGGATACTGAAAAAACAGAAACCTTCACATTTTATGTCTGACCCAGAATCACAACCTTAAAACAGTGTTCTACTTTATAGTAATAATGTTTAGTAAGCATAGAGTGTTAATTGTTGTCACAAATACAATGTTATAAAGTATAAGGATATGGATACTTATTGATTTAAATCTATTGTTTAAAGATACTGTTTTTAATTTCTAAAAGTATTGTAAGCCGAAAGGTTACAAGAGTGCCTTAAAATATAAATATTCTTGAGCATACTTTTACTATATATATATGAATACTATTAAGTTAAAAGCATGCATTGAGAAATGACATAATTGAATCCATGTGAAATTGGTTTATTCCTAAACTCTTATGTGTGCTTAAAACATTTATTGATATGAACTAGTCTGTCATATTGAGAACTGAGTTTCTCAGTGGGACTGATGGAACTCATACTCTGGTGAATGGTGAGATAGCAGAAGTAGTAAACTGAGGTCATGTGACATTTTAGGGCAGATTTCTTTATCATGAGGACAGTACTTCTTCCTTTCTTTACTCCAAAATATTATTACACTACTATGGTAAAGACCACAATATAGGTTGTATCTTTCATCATGGCAAGCAGAGCCAATTTCTTCTGGGCTCAGTATTTTTGAGGTTGCTGGAGGAATATAATCAGAAGAACAAATACACAAGCACTCACATAAACATACACATGAGTAAAGTTTTAGTCTTCACATAGCTCCTATCCAAGATGCGACAAAGTTTCTTGTATCTCAAAATAACTAAAAATATGAATATTTTGGACATATTATGGGTCCCTTCAAAGGAGGAAACATTCACTTGTATGGAGCTAAGACTTGACAAAGGGACAACTTGAACATTTTTCATGTAAAACATTTTGCTCAGTGATTTATTTAATTCCAAGCATTTGTCTTCCCTGCCCAATGATGTCAAAATTTATCATAATTCTTAGATTGAGATGTTGAATTGCTTTTGTAATTAAGAGAGTTAAAATATTAGCTTATGTTGTCTTCTTTTATAATGTGAAAATCTTCCATTTTCTCCATTTCAGAAGTGAATGACTGTTCAGGTGAAATACTTTTCCATAGCAATTGATAGTATTATTTGGTATCAATATAGTTGATTACAAAATTTCAGTACCTTACACACAAAATAAAGATTTAATGTTCACATATATAAACAATGTGAGGACATATTGTCTCTTTGTGGTAAAATATCACATATCCTTTCCTTCATAAATTGCTGGCTCATGTAGTTCACATGATGGTATTATCATGGTAGTTAACATGTGCACTCACAGATGTGCCCAGGAGGAGATGTTCTGATCCACAGGTAGTTTACGAAGTTGGTTATAGAAGCAACAGGAAGTAAACTACTAAGGATTTGGGGAAGCAGCAGTTTTGATTTTCAGCTGAACTACTACCTCCCTTTCTAGGATTATTTTTCTTTTCCCTTTCCTCCTGTGATTCAATTATGCTTTTCATCTGTGCTGCACACAATATGTTATATCCTTTGAGATTCTTGCTTTCTATGGGACAAAATGCAGTGTGTAGTGTTGTTTTAACCCACTCTAGATTAACCTGCTTGCTTGTTTGTAAACTGCTGCTGTGTGGCATTTACATTATCTTCCTGGAATTTTAAGAGCCATTAAGCTCAGGTGCACAGGATTGGAGATCACTGCTACCCTGTATGCTTGCATATTGAAAAACGGAGAGGGGCTGTAATTTAAAAGTGACAATAAAATGAAAAATTCTTAGTTTATGAGTTTTTCCCCAGTTCTTTTCTGATGAGAATTTCATGGAAAGTCATGCTTGTTTCCCAAGTTCTCTGGCAAATACAACCAAAGCAATTCAACAGTTTGCCTTTGAAACAAACAGAAATTAAATGATTTTCTTACATTTTCCTTTCCAATATCTCTAACCTTAACACTTTCCTTTTTGGAAAACAATGGGCTCAAGTTATTAAAGCAATGTTTTGGATTTACATTTATTACATTATTAAATAGTATCTTAGGAAAACTTGATGGTTTTAATTTCTTGCTATTATAGACTATGAGTTCAATAAATAAATATTCATATATTATAAAAAATGTAGACTTTTACCAGAGAATATGTTTACAACAGAATTAATGTATTGATGAGTATATATAATAGATATTTGGGTTGATGTTGCCAAATCGTGCTGTTTAGTGCAAGTTAAATGATATGGTAATAATGACTATTTTGGTATGAGGCAAGTGTCATTTGGAATGCTTCCATTGCTTTGCTATTAAACATGTGGTAAATAGAAATAGAAATAGAAATAGAAATATGTTTGAGTGTGTGGTGTGTGTGTGTATGTTTGTGAGAGAGAGAGAGAGACAAAGTGAGACAATGAAACTATTGATCTATTTTAATTTTATTTTTTGCTTGTTCACATTACTGTGTAAGAATTTTCTCAAATGCCTTTACAATATCTATTACGATGTTGCACTTTCTCTTTTGATCTAATACTAAGAGTATCATTTTAATCAATTTTCTAAACGTAGAACACTGTTGAATTTCAGGAATCTGGCTCATTTGATCAGGAATCTAGCTCATTATTGATCATGAGAAATTGATTTTTAAATAATGCTAAATTTTATCATATTTATTCATTCATTTATTCATTATTTTTCTAGGCAATCCTAAATGAGATTGGTTTAAAAATTTTATTGATCTATAATTTTCTGTGGTGAATAGTAACTGGCTTCTTTCCTTAAAAAATATAAAAACTGTTCCGTTTTATCCTATGGTAGGAAATAGTCAAATTAGTATTGAAGTAATTTACTGTTGAGAGTTTGAAATTATTTGAATATGAAAATATTTGGATGTCACTCTTTGAAAAGAGGCAGTAACTGAATACTTTCTCAATGCCTTAATATTTTTTGTTTGTTGTTTTGGATTCCTAGTACTTCTGGGAGCAATTTTGGTAAAATGTTTTTTCATCAATTAATCTGTTTCATTGATATTTTATTACATATACCTATTTAAAAATTACTTTATAGTTATAATTATAATCCTTTTTACTCTTCTGATTTTTCTTCCTGTTTGTACTTTCTATGTTTTTAAGAGAATTAATTCCAGCTAGTGGCTGTTTCATGTTATTGCATTTTTTGTGTTTGTTTTATATTTCTTGATTTTTTGGTTTTCTCATTGGTTCTGATTTTCTTCCTGTAATATGTTCTTAAAAATAAATATTTGTGCTACGTGGTAACACCGTCTACTTAAAAACACTGTTACTGATTTGTCCAGTTATTTAAGACTATGAATTTTCCTGTATATATGGTATACTTTGATGTATACATGTTTTCATTATCACATGATAATTTATGTATCATCTTTAGTGTTAAGCGTTGCTTACTAAGATTTTCATAACTTCCAGATATCTCTATTCTTTTTGTTTTTCTATTTTGATTATAATTTTACAATGTTATTTTCCATGATCAGAAAGTACAATTTACATTTTGTTTACCTTTTGGAATTTATTGTTCTTCCCTTGATGATTGTATATATTTATAATTTTAATTAAATGTTTTATACAACTTAATATGTATTTCTATCAAGATGCATTTTATTGACTATCAGTTTAATCTTATCACTTATGTTGTTTTGATTCCTTACACATTTTCTTACTTTTGTGTCTTTGCTTTCTCAGAAATAGAATAGCATTCACTACCGTTCCTGAAATGTGTGGGTATGGGTTAGATTTCGTAGATTGTTGCTGCTATCTGGCACACAAACATTTTTTCATAAAACCTTATTAAACATTGTACTCTTCATTATTATAACATGCTTCACTGGATCTCATTGAACACATTTCGCTTGTAGAAAACCCACTCAGCTTTCTTTTTGTAAACATTGGCTTAGGGATTTCTTGCCTATTTTTTTTTTTATTTTGAGGTTGAATCATTTGTGTTTAACATGTAATTTTTTTTTTGATTCAGTCTTTGAGCCAACTTTAATAAGTGAGTTTATTATGTCTTTAATGATATAAAATATTCAGACTTTATTCAGATATCCTTATTATTTTTATTTAATTATATTGCATATTCCATAAGGCCAAGCATTACACATCTTTTGGTGGTTAAAGTATTGTTTCTTGAATGTCTGAGCCTACTAAAGACATAATACAAGTTCTGCTATATGCAAGCATGAAATCAGTCCTTCCAATGCTAATGTGAATGTTTCAAATTTTGCAGATTCTCATTCTCCACAGGGAAATCTTGCTTCCTACACTAGATACTGTGGGGCTCTGCCACACAATAATGATAAGTGTTGTGTTATCCATTACATTAATATTCAATTTAACACTGGGGAAGTGAGGAGGTCAGTTGAGGCACTTGGTCAATCTTTGTATATCAAAGTATATTGTTAGGCCTTTATTAAAAGTAGAAATCACATTCTGAAATCAGTTTCCAAGATTATTAATGTTGCATGCAATTAATCATGCTGTATTCTCCAAATACAGCAGTGAAAGTAATGGTCAAAAATTAGTTACTGAAAGTAGTGAGAGAAAAATAAAATCTCTGTATTCCACAAGTAATATATGGTGCTTTTGCCAATTGATAGAAATTTCTTGTTATTAAGTACTAATTAATTTGTTGGCTAGTTTACTTTATAGACTAGCTGGATGTTCTCTTTTCTCATGCATATTTTATTACTTCAGTTAAGTAATTAAAGTTTCCTAAATAGCTTGTGTTTTGTTGTTTCTGTAGCTCATCTATGAATTTCAATGAACGAGGAGTGAGTCTCTTTCAGGGAATCTATTTCTGAAAGCCACAAGCTGCACTAGGGAATGGCTTATAACTCTCCAAGCCCTGTCTACTCCCGCCGCCCCACGCTGCTGCCTGTGATGCCTGGAGCCCAGGGAAGCCAGCCTCCTGTTGATGCAGCCAGAATGAGACTACCTTTCCTCTTTCCTCAGTGCCTGTGATCCAATGGAGCCACCTGGAATCTGGCTTCTTAGGGATCGAGCTTTCACAACAGTCTGGGCATGGAAACAGAATTTGGGAGATAGTTCCTGGGGTCGAGTGGCTGAGGGACACATCACCCTGTGCTCTGCAGGTGTCACGTGTCAGCAAACAGCATCCACTCTGGGATGATTCACCTACAATTTGCTTTTGATTATTCTCACGTTCTCTTATTTGATTTTGATAATCGCATTCCGGATGTTTAAGATGGATTCTATAGTTAAATATCATGGCTGGGGGAGAGTACATGAAGAAAATGCCTCAATTTACTGAAAAGACACATTTGAGACAGGATCAAAATGCTAGGCTTGGCTCTGAGGAGTAAACCGTTCTTGTTGGTTACTGTGTCCTGTCCCTAAAAACAAACAGGGCAGAAGCTCATGGGCGAGTCTAAAGTCTTCCTCATTCTACGCATTCTCTGCTTGCTTCACGGTTATCAGTGCCCAGAAGTACCTGGTGTCCACTAATGCTTCTGGTGTCCCTGGGTGTACTCCATGGGCAGCCTTATCTACAGCATGGTGGCAGCTGTTAGAAAGGTCAGCGCATCTACCTGAGGTTTGTCTGATAATATCACTTCCACATTATTGTTGAAGGTTTTTTGTGATGTATGAAACTTGTTTGGTTTTCACTATTATTATTATTACTGAGAGGGAGTCTTGCTTTCTCGCCCAGGCTGGAGTGTAGTGACATGATCTTGGCTCTCTGCAACCTCTACCTCCTGGGTTAAAGAGATTGTCTTGCCTCAGCCTCCTGAGTTGCTAGGACTACAGGCGTGCACCACCATGCCTGGCTAATCTTTGTATTTTTAGTAGAGCCAAGGTTTCTCTATGTTGGCTAAGCTGGTCTCAAACTCTTGACCTCAAGCGATCCACTCACCTTGGCCTCCCAAAGTTCTGGAATTATAGGCATGAGCCACCACACCTAGCCTGAAACTTATTTTTTGTAGATAAATGAATACTTAATGCTGTGAGAAGACCTGTTTTCATGTGTAAATAGCTAAGTATGCACATGAGGCACTACTTTCAATGTATTTTAGAGGTCAGTGCTAGTTTTTGCTTTTCTTCTTAAAGCGCTAAGATTTTTGATTTAATGTGCATTAGCTCTGAGTTTGATTTGCAGAAGCATACAAACCATATATATAGACAAACAGTCTTGTGATTCAGCC
The DNA here is from genome assembly GCA_004027835.1 of Alouatta palliata. Lineage (NCBI taxonomy): Eukaryota > Metazoa > Chordata > Mammalia > Primates > Atelidae > Alouatta > Alouatta palliata. The sequence goes on from PVKV010000803.1 coordinate 226,936, forward strand.
TTGATGTTATAACGTACATGTATATTATAAAAGCCCCCAAAGGAAAGAGTGAAGCAGTATTGGTTCGTCCCTTTCATTACTGAGTGAGTTAGGTCTTGCTGGTTTTCTTTCTTTTTGTGAATCTGTTTCATCATTCATAAAATAAATGAGAGGATGTCTGATTGTGAAAGATATTCATTCCATTTTTTTACATTAGACATCTAAAATATATTAAGTTAGAAAATACTAAACAATATTTAACATTATAATGACATTAAATGTATTTTAAAACTTCTTTCAAAATTAAAAAAAAAAGAGGTACAATAGGCAACAGGAATCTAATAACTGAGGTTTACTGAATTATGAAAGATTATTCTGTAAAAATTCACAAGTTGAATGTATGCATTTATAGAACTGACCTATTAATATAACACATTACTATTTAATGTATATGAATATTTGAAGTAAAAGAATGTTCCACATTTGAAATGAAATTTTCTAAAAATATCACTGTAACCATGACCAATTGGAAAACTCATTCTTGTGAATAATTATAAACCTTGAATATGTGTTTGTATCATGATTATTTTTATTTTCTCATTAGCCCTTTGTTACATTTTTAGGCAATTCTTTATTCAATTATAACAATGCTAGTAGGCACCTTTCTATGAATTAATATTTAGCTAGAAATTTCAAGCATGTGGGCAGTGAGTAGCAATTTGTTTTCTGGAACACTGATTCTTCATAAATATTCAATAAGTAATTAAAGAATAATTTCATTTGCCAGCTACAAAACTCTTCTACAATATTTTTCTTTAGTCCTTATCTAATTTTCTTCTTGTGAAAGTATAACTTCTGACCTTCATTGGCAACCTATTTTTCATAATCCTTTAATAAAACCTGAAAATTTCTTTAAGAGATCAAATCTTTGAATACAGAAAAAACTAATGAATTCCCAGATGAACTGATATCTTGTTGCCTCAGCTTAGTAAAAAATCCCAGACTTTAAAATAAACACGAGAAATAATATATTAAAATAATTATTACCTTCCACATAGAAACATGCTACTTAGAGATGCCATCTGCATCCACCAACCTTGGTGGTTACTCAGGACATATTTAGAAAACTTCCAAAATTATCTTTGGAGCCTAGAACTCACTTGTTGGAAGATTCTAAGTGGTAGTCAACTTTTGTCTCTTGTGTGTGTGTGTGTGTGTGTATGTGTGTGTGTGGGCGCGCTAGCTGCCCTATGCTATTTAGAGCAAAACGTGTTTGGTGGCTAACTCTGATAGTATTTGGGATCAGAAATAAGATACGCTTATAAAATAATAAAATTTATTTATTCTGTGTCTTATAAGCTGTTCCTAAAGTCAAGTCCCTTGAAAAAATTATACAATAATGTTGAACAATGGTGGCTTCATTATAACAAATATGTAACCTCTTTAAATGAATAATTTAAATAGTATTGTACATGATAGAGCATCATGTGTTGACTTGAGTAAAAACACCATCTATGGGATCAAATGACGAAAGCATCTGGCTGTAGGAATAGCTTGACCGATGGGTGCAAATGTTACCTGTACTTGTTTTTACCTCTCAGACTATCTGTGGTTATGTGGGCTTTGGTCTCTGACTCCATTTAAGCAGACATCCATGAATTCATGTCAGGCTACCCAGCAGGGCAGACATTAAATCTTAAAGCTGCACAATAATCTTTGACTCTATGTGCTGCATCCTGGGCACACTGATTCAAGGGGTGAGCCCCCAGGGCTTCTGGTAGCCCTGCCCCTGTGGCTTTGCAAGGCATAGTCCTTGTGGCTACCATTACAGGCTGGAGTTGAGTGCCTGTGGCTTTTCCAGGCTCTGGGTGCAAGCTGCCAGTGGCTCCACTATTCTCAGGTCTGGAAGGTAGCAGGCCGCTTACCACAGCTCCATAGGCAGTACCATGGTTGGGACTCTGTAGGGGCTTCAATCCCACATTTTCCCTTGGCATTTTCCTAGTAGAGTTTCTCTGTGAGTGTTCTGCCCCTGTGGCAAGCTTCTTCCTAGGCACCCAGGTTTTCCAGAACATCCTCTGAAATCTAGGCAGAGTCTGCCAGGCCTCCTTCACTCTTGCATTCTGTACACCTGCAGGCTTAATACCATGTGCAAACCACCAAGTCTTATGTTTTTTTTTTTGTTTTTTTTTCTCTTCAGAGCTGTGACCAAAGCAATAACTGGAGCCCTTTGATCCAAGGCTGGAGCCAGAGCAGTGGGGATGTGAGGAACATCCTTGGAGGGTGGCTCAAAAAAGTGTGCCCTGGACCTAGACCCTGAAACCATTTTTTCCTCCTAGGCCTCTGAGCCTGTGATGGGAGGGGCTACCCTGAAAATCTATGAAATGCATTTGAGGCCTTTTTCCCATTATCTTAGATAGTTGTACTTGGCTCCCATTTAATTATGCTAATTGCTCTAGCACGTGGTTGCTGCACAGCTCACTTATATTCCTCTCCTGAAAATGCTTTTTTTTCTGTCTACTACACAGCCAGGCTGTGAATTTTCCAAATTTTTATGCTGTGTTTCTCTTTTAAATGTAAGTTTCAACTTTAAGTCATTTCTTAGCTCCCATGTCTGATCACAGGTTGTCAGAAGCAGCCATGTAACATCTTCAGTGCTTTTCTGCTTACAGATTTGTTTCGCTAGATACTCCAAGTCATCATTCTTAAGTTCAACGTTCCGCCAATCTCCAGGGCATGGACACAATACAGCCAAGTTCTTTGCTATACTATAACAGGAGAGATCTTTGCTCCAGTTTCCAATAAATTCCTCATTTCCTTCTGAGACCTTGTCAGCCTGGCCTTGTTCATATATCTATGATATATATACAGGTCACAACCACCTAACCAGTCTCTAAGAAGTTACAAAATTTCCCTCATCTTTCTCTCTTCTTCTGAGCCGTCCAAACTCTCAAACAGCTACCCAGTTCCAAAGCCACTTTTTTTACATTTTCAGGCAGCTATATAGCAACACTCCACTCCCAGTACTGCCTTTGCTGCATTAGTCCATTTGCATTGCTATACAGTAATTCCTAAGACAGGGTAATTTATAAAGAAAAGAGGTTTATTTGGCTCAGTTCTGCAGGCTGTACAAAAGTGTGGTGCCAGCACCTGCTTCTAGTGAGGCCTCAGAAAATTTTCACGCACGGCAGAAGTTGAAGTGGAGCCAGCATGTCACATGGAGAGAGGGGGAGCAAGAGAGAGAATGGGGAGGTGCTACACTGTTTTTAAACAACAAGATATCACATAAACTGAAAGTGAGAACTCAGTCATTACTGTGAGGAGGGCACCAACCTGTTCATGAGGGATGCACTCCCATGACCCAAACACTAGGCCCCACCTCCCACATTGAAGGCCACATTTCAATATGAGATCTGGAGGAAACAGCACATCCAAACCAAATCACCTACTGTTAAAACTAGCTTTATCAGAACTATTAAAAAATGAATTCAGATTCACAGTACTGTATGATTGTTCTCCATTCATCATATTCTGTGCGACAACTATGGGTAATGAGCCAGGCTCCTTTGTTATAATTGTCATTTTTTCAGGAAACCACCCTCACCTACTTAGGCACAGCTTAGTACTTAGAGATTTGCCCAATTTGATATGCAAGCTGAGTAGTCTTATTTTTTTCTTTAGTATCAATTTAATTAAAATCTGTAAGGTATTCCACATTTTTTATGTATTTATCTTAAAGGTTTCCCTTGTGGCTTTAATTTCATCTATAACCTACTTGTTTTTGCCTTTTTATATGGTAAAATAATCATTTAAATGTGATGTAGGATAAGATGCAGGTTAATATACCATTTATCACTATATAAATGACAATTCAGTGTCTACATCTTTTTTCCATACTGCACATTCAGATTAATTCCTAAAGCATCTTTCATCTTCAGAACTCACTGGACTACTCATTGTAAAATATTACCACTTATTTTCTAACTTCCTGTGTTACTGAAATATTCAAATTATTAGCTCATGAAGGTATGCTGAGAAGATACAGAAAAAGGAGAAGTAGAGGTAAAAGAGGAAGACTTGGCCTTGAATGCTATTCTACTCTACTCTAATCTTGGCCTTGAAATCTTCTCTTGAAGCAAGAGTTAGATTTCTGGGGACTAATTGGCCAAACTTAGCTTTATTTTGTACTTTTTCTGTCTTGGAATATGAGGCCTTAATATGTTTTTTTTCCAAATTTGCTATATAAATTTATAAAAAGTCACTGAAATCTAAAAAACATCATCCACTTGTTATAAAATAAATTATTTCATTGTTTCTCTAATAGTTTTTGAAAAAATATAGACTGATGTGTATAAAATATTAAGCACATAATTAAAAATTTTGCTTTCATTTCATTTGAGTCTTTTTTTGTTTTGTCTGTTATTTACATACTTTATTTTAAATAATATTTAAATGTTGCTAGGATGAGTAGAAATTAAGGAGCATAGTTATTACTGTTGTATGCAATTTGTTTCTAGTACTTTATCAGTGAAATCTGGAAAACACATTTATTGACTCACTGCTAATGTAAAACATAGAAATATTTTCTATTTATACAGTGAAAATATTTAAGTACATTTTCCTTAAGTAAGGATAGAGGAGATCTTTTTATAATAATTTGCACTATCATTTCCTTTCTCTAAATACTTTAAAAAATAACCAGTCACCAATTGAGAGGAAATGCTCACCAAGGATCCATATGCACTCTTGTCTTTCCCAGGATCTTGTGTGGAAGCCTAGGAGTAGCTCCAGCCAGTAGACTAAGAGAAGTACAAGGTAGTGAAGAGCAGTATGACCTCTATCCATAACTCTCTTATTTGCCACACAAATCTTGAAGACCATATGTGTCATATGGCAGAGTCACAAGGAGGAGGAAGACTGGTCAACCTCAACTGCACTTTGTACAACTGAGAAATAAAATTTTGCATTGTTAAACTGTAACGCTTTCAGATTTGAGTGCCCTGATGGGTAAAATTAATCCAGATGTATGCATCAAATTTTATTTAAAACGTTTGTCTTACTCTCACTTGTAAAAGCATTATGTAATCTTTGTAGATAAAATTTAGAAAGAAAAACATGCAAAAAACAACTACTTTATGTCATCAGAATTAGCATGACTATTGTTTGGTTTTCTAAAAACGCTACACTGTTATGGTCATTGAGACTCCCAGTATATGAGACTGTTTCTCAGGTAGCCATGCCAACTTTTATTATTTCAGAAAGCTTTGCTATTGAAAGGTGTAAATGCCACATGCCATTACTTTATTTGCACTGGATAAGAGTGATCCAAATTTGTTATTTAGTTCATGAATAAATGATATTTTAAATTATACAATTTTTAGATTTTCTCATTTGTAATCTTTATAATAGGTTACTATATTTCTTCATAACTTAATTTTTAATTATGAAACATTCACATGTATGAAGTATCATAAGAAAAGTAAATACATTAAGGGACTATCAAAATAATCTCTGTTACCATTATACAATCAGCTACATTTCCCTCTCTAATCCTCAAAGGTAATCACGACGCTACATCAGGTGATTAACATTCACATATTGTTATATATTAACTACACACATATGTAAATCATATAATTTTTGATATATCTTGGTTGATACAGAGCATTAATTTATCTAAGTCGTATATTCTGTTCTCTGATTAATTCATTTTTTTCATTAATTATCATATTTCCTAGCAAGTGGTAGGTGTCAGGTAAACATTTTTTTTAATGGAATTGGATATGTGCCATAACTTTTATTTAAAATTTAGCTTATTTTAAATTCACAAAGGTATTTAAAATATTTTAAAATTTCATCAAAATATCTTCCTTCTATTATTTTTCTTTCGCCTTTGACATTTACTTATAAATTGCTTCAGTGTTACATATTTAATTGTAAAATAAGCATTTTTTACTCTTCTACATAATAGGGAACAATTATTACTCTAATAGTCAATATTTACATTTATAAATAGCTACTTCATAAATCTCAGCCACAACCTGTGCTGTAGTTCAGATCCTTTAGTATGTCAGGAAGCACAGTTGAATGCCATAATGGAATAACTCACGATTCTTTGAAAACCAGAATATGACGTATAAATCTGAATCTGCTGAGAATTCTTATTTGTTGTACATTCCAAAGGTCTGCAGACATTTCTCAGATACTTTGAGAAGAGGCAAAAATGAACTACAGAAAATTCAATAAAAATAAAAATTAGAAAGTTATACAAAATAAATGAATATCAAGAATGAAACACCTTTTAAAATGCAGCTAGAAAGAAGTAATTCCAGAATAGAAGAGCGAGGAACTCCAGAAACCCACAACTCCATAAAAGTGACTGAAACACTGGTAAAAATTGTCAAAATCAACTTTTTCATAACTATAAAAATTAAACAAAGGGTTGCAAAAATCAGAAAACATTTTGTTCAAAACAAATGACTCAATCTTGATGAGAACAATGAGGTTTGTGGTATTTCACCTTTTACATTCTTCTTTCCCAACCTCCATGGTAGCCTTCAAAACCAACAGGTTTACATTCATGAAGGTGAAAACCAGCAACCCAGGGCCTATGTGGAAGGGCATGGGTTTGAAGTTCCCTTAAAGTTCCAGTCCTATAGACTTTTAACAAAATTTTGCTCCATTTGGAAGCTCCCAGAAAACTTCTCCTTGCAAGGCTTGTCTTTGTTTGGCTTAACTCAGAATCTGTTCAGTGTGAATAGCCTATTACCTGAGGTGTTTGCCAAAAATAATCAGTGGCAATTGCTTAGCATGATAGCTCCCTGAGAAAACTGCAGCAGTTCAGACAAACAAGAAGCTGGGCAAAACACTTAAGGGATGACCTGGGGAGTGAGATGTCCATAGAGGAGTTAAAAAAAAACTCCAATATATCTCTGGGGATTTAGAAAGCCACATGCAACTGTAGAATGAAGAACACATCCTGGATGATCTGAGAAGGCCTGTTTTCTTATTTCTGACTGAACTTGAGGATTTGTACAAGTAGGAAGCAAAGGCTAAGGCAGAGTCATAAATTATGAAAGCATGGAAGTCTTGACCAAACACACACACACACACACACACACACACACACACACACACACACTGCTTCCACAAGACTGGGAGATTTATTGGTGAAAGACATTAAAAAAAAAATCTCTGCCCAATCTTTGATTGAGCAGGACACTAAACAAGCAGAAATTTCCATGGCCACACATGTCAAAAAATACATATTTTACAGAATTAGTTCAGCAAAGTCATTGAATACAAACAGCCATAATAACAACAAAAATAAAAACTCCAATGGAAAAAGCAAAATTTGTGTAGAATAGAACATGATTTCTAGAGTTTTACATTATTTAAAATGCTTAGTTTAAAGCAAAGAATATGAAGCATAAAGAAACAAAAAAAATCATCATATATAGAAAAAATAGCAGTCAATAGAACTGTCCCTAGGAAAGATCACATGTTGGAATTGCTAGAAAAATATGTAAATACTCTGTTATAAATATCTTCAATGAACTGAAGGAAACTATGTCTAACAAACCAAAGGAAAATAAGGAAAAATCTTCCACTAAATAGAGAAGATCAGTAAAGAAAATAATAAAATAATCAAATAGAAATTCTAGAGTTGAAAGGTAGAATAAGTGAAATAAAAAATTTACTAGAGATGTCCAATAGCAGATTTGAGCTAGTAGAAGAAATAATTAGGAAATGTGAAGACAAGTTAACTAAAATGTCTAGACTTAAAGACAGAAGAAGAAAAAAAATTAACAGAGCCTCAAAGATGTAGGTGACACAATAACATATACTAATATACACATAATGAGAGTTTCACAATGAAAAGAGAGATGAGGCAGAATGAATATTTATAGAAAGAGTGGCAGAATCCTTCCCAAATTTGATGGAAAACATAAATCTACACATCTAAGTATATCTATAAACTTCATGTAACATAAACTAAAAGAGACCAGAGAGATCTACAAATAGACAGAGTGAAGCTGTCAGAAGCCAAATTAAAGTGAATTATGAAACGGCAAAGACAGAAACCACTGTTTTTTTTTTTTTTTTTTTTTTTGATCGGATTCTTGCTGTGTTGCCCAGGCTGGAGTGCAGTGGTGATCTCGGTTCACTGCAACCTCTACCTCCTGGGTTCAAGCAATTTCCCTGCCTCAGCCCCCTGAGCAGTTGGGATCACAGGTGTAAATCACCACTCCAGCCAATTTTTACATTTCTAGTAGAGACGAGGTTTCACCATATTGGCCAGGCTGGTCACAAACTCCTGACATCAAGTGATCTGCCAGTCTCAGCATCCCAAGGTGCTGGAATTACAGGCGTGAGCCACATGCCCAGCCAGAAACAAGTTTTAACATACAGAAATGCTCTGTATTTAAATTGGATTTAAGTAGAACATAAGAAAATAGGGAGTAGAAAAAAAGAAAGATCAATAAAACTGAGATTGTTTTTCCTTGAAATAGTCAATAAAATTGACGTGTGTATCTAGATTGACAAAAAATCAGACAACTCAAATTTCTAAAATGAGGAATTAAATTGGGAGGGGTCATTACTACCAATATGGACAACAACAACAAAAGAACTATAGGAGAATTTTATGCCACAAGTTTCATGCTGTAGGTGAAATGGAAAATTCCTCAAAAGACTCAAATTACTAAAACTAACTTGATAAGAAATGAAAAATCTAAAAATCCTTATAACAAGTAAATATTTAGGATGAATTCGTAATTGAAAAAAAAATCACCAAAATTTCAAAGTAAATCTGAGTCCGGATGGCTTGACTGGCAAATTTGATGAAATATCTAAAGAAGAATTCACATCAGTTTTTCATAATACCTTCTGAATAAAGAAAAATAAGAATCACTTCTCGATAATTCTATGATGCCAGCATTGCTCAGATACAAGAAAAAGGCAACATAAGGAAATATAACTACCAGACCAAAATCCCTTTTGAGTATAGAAGCAAAGTCCTCCACACCACACTAGCAAACCAAATCCAACAACATATGAAAAGGATTATACCCTGTGAACAAGTGGGGTTCATCTGGAAATGGAAGTGTGTTTCAAATTATGACAATCACTGTAATACACCATATTAATAGAATAAAGGATAAAAAACATATTATCCTCTTAGTAAGTGTGGGAAAACATTTTACAAAATCCAACACTGTTTCATAACCAAGAAACATGGCAACTTTGTAATACAAGCCAGCTTCTATGATCTGATAAAGAATGTTTGTTAGAAACCAATACGAAATTGAACTGTGAAAGACTGAATCCTTTCCACTACTGCCACTTTAGTCAACATTGTACTAAAGGTTCTAGCCAGGACAATTTGGCAAGTAAAATAAAAGATGTACAGATTGCAAAGGAAGAAGTAAAACTATCTCTTCATAGATAACATGATTTTGTTTATAGAAAATCATAAGAAAAACACAAATAACTTTTTGTAACTAATAACATAAAATTTAGTGAACAATTTCAATTACAAAGGCATCAAAAAGAACGGAACACTTAGAAATACATTTAACAAAAACGTTCATGACATGCACACTGTAAACTACATAACACTTGCACAAAATTAAAGAAGATCTACATAGTTAATTCCATGTTGATGCTTCAAATTTTATATTCTGAAATTAAATAACTCAAAATTCATATAGTTCAAACTTAAAGCTGTTGGAACTTTAATTTTTTCTGAGCCTTGAAAGAATGTGACTATGCTACCTAAAGTAATACTCACTCAGCTGCAACTTCTGTCTTTTTCTGTAAATAATTAAAACTTAAGGGAACCAGACATAAGACCTCCTGAGATCACTACCCCTTCTCATGGAGTACTAATCTTCCTTGGAATGTAGCAATCGACCTACAACCAACCAAATCTGTGACCTATGCCCCTGGTCTTGTATGGGAAAGGTAATACTGCTGGAACTTTTCCTTCTCTGCCTATAAAAGTGAAATCTTAACTTCTCCATTTTGGAAACATAGACCTCGTTTGTTTAGAGTCAGTGTTTTTTTTAGGTGGCTATCTTCAAACTTTGAACTCCAGTAAAGTCTATACAGTCACAGCCTTTGAACCCCATTATTTGAGTTTGACAATATATTTAAGGTAGTAAAACACACCAAAATTGATATACAGATTTAAAATAATTCCTATCAACATCCAAGCTGCCTTTTCATAGAAATAAAAAAGCTGATCCTGAATTCATATGAAATTACAAGGGGTTCAGAATAGCCAGAGTCTTGAAATAAAAGAAAAATTGGAGAGTTAAACTGTCTGATATTGGCATATAGCTGAACATTAATCGATGGAAGGAAATGAATGGAACTTGAAGTTCAGGAAAAAATCTCTTACAGTTAGGCTCAACTGATTTGCATAGAATGCCAAGTCAATTCCAGGGGAAAAGAGTAGTCTTTTCATCCAACAGTACACGAGCAACTAGTATCCACTTGTAAAACAATGAAATTGAATACCTACCTCACAAATTATACACAAATTAACTCAGAATTGACTGAATACCTAATCCTAACAGCTAGACTAAAAATTGTTAGGATAAAACATGGGAGTAAACATCCATTTCCTAGGATTAGGCAATATTATTTTTTATCTGTGACACCAAAAGAAAAAATGATTAAAAATAAATAAATAAGTTGGATTTTATCAAAAATTAAAAATGTTTGTGTTTCAAAGGTCACTATTAAGAAATTGAAGAGAAAAACTAAATATCAAGAGAAAATATTTGCAAATTAGGTATCTAATAAGGACTATTTACCCAGAATATATAAGAAACTTATAACTCAACAATAAAAGAGAAATAATCTATTTTAAAATGGGCTATTGACTTGAATACATACTTATCCAGAAAAAGATAAACTATCAATAAGTACTTGAAAAGATGCTGGACATATTTAGTCCTTAAGAAAATGCAAATCAAAAGCACAATGAGATACTATCTGATCCCCACTAGTAATTTACAAGCTGTAACTTACAAAGCTGACAAGTATTGGTGAGGCTGTAGAGAAACTGGAACCCTCAAACATTGCTGATGGGATTGTAAAATGGTTTAGCTACTTTGAAGAATAGTTGGAAGTTTCTAAAAATGTTAAACATGTATTTATTATACATCTTAGCAATCCCATCCCTAGATATTTACCCAAGCAAATTGAAACCATATTCACACAAAAAGTATTTATGGGAATGTACTGCAACATCACATATAATAAGCAAAAGGTGGAAACAACTTAAATGTTCATGAACTGATGAATATGTAAATAAAACATGATAGATCCACAAAATGAAACATTATTTACAAATAAGAATGAACGGAGTATTGACATGCTGTAACATGGGTGAGCCTTGAATACATTATGCTTAAAATAAAGAAGTCAGAAACAGAGGAACAAGTACGATATGCTTTAATTTATACACTCAAAATAAATATATTTATAAATATAGTATGCAGATTAGTGATTACTAGCTTGAGGGAAGTGGGGAATGAGGTGTGACTGTTAATGGATACTGGATTGATTTGGAGGATGATGGAATGTTTTAAAATTAGGTAGTGTTATTTATTTATTTATTTATTTATTTATTTATTTATTTATTTATATAAATAAAACATCTCAGTATTGTCACCCAGGCTGGAGTGCAGTGGTACAATCATAGCTCTCTGCAGCCTTGAACTCCTGGCCTCAAGTGATCCTCCCACCTCAGCCTTTCAAGTAGCTAGAACTACAGGCATGCACCACCACGCCTGGCTAATTTCTTAATTTTTATTTTTGTAGAGGTGGGGGTTTACGCCACCTTTGTTGTCCAGGCTGGTCTCCAACTCCTGGCCTCAAGCAATTCTGAGCTTCTGGTATTACAGACATGAGCTACTCACATGGCCCATATAGTTTTATAACCACCACCATCCTTCCCTGTTGTCCACTTTAAAAAGTGAATTTTATGATGTGTGAATTATACATTACATGTCAATAAAGCCTTGTTAAATCAAGATAAATTTGGCCTGAGAAAGCCTCTATATTCATATACTTGGGTTCTCATGTAAAGGAATGGCAACCAATCTTACAACGTCATAAAACCGTAAAACACTTCGGAGTATGCCTCTGTAGTTGCTGAGTCTCAGCCAATCACAACAGCAGCGTTTCAGCGGATCACAGGTGGCCAGCTCTTCAAACCATGTCCACACAAGGCAAATACAGAGGTGCACCCAGTCCATCTGCTTCTGGACCTCTTCCATTTCCAGTTTGCCTTTTCTTTTTCTGGCCGTAACTGTTATCTGACCGTGTGGCAGCCCAGGAATGTCTCTGAACCTGTTTTTGCCTTAGGGGCAGCCTGACTGACAAATCATTTTTTGTGCAGTTAAACTCTGTTCATTTTCATTTGTCTAGAGATTTTCTTGTAACATATTTTATTTTAAATGAAGTTAGAACTACATCATTGACATGGAAAAGTGTTTATATTTTCACTTTACTTACTTGATGAGCTTATTAGCTGTTCTGATGTCTGTTATCCAACATCCATTTAGCACATATTTATTGGTTTATAATCAGTAAGAAACCATTTCTTGTATAAAAGTGTGCACATTTACCAGCAACTATATTTAAAAAATGACAGAGCGTTATACTTGTGTCACCACATCACCACCCTAAAGAACAGTACAGTTTTAATCAGCCATGTTTTAAGATTTAAATCCCGCAAAGGGATAAACAGGCTGATGAGGACAGGCCTGCCTACCTCATGAAGCTGCAGCAGCTGTCTCCAGACTTTTATTTTTGGTATGTTTAGATGACATGAATTCCGCACCTAAGCTTACTAACTTTGTTTTTTGACTGGAGCAAATTTAATATTAGACCCAAGAAAAAAGTCCTTGGGAGTTAAGGTGCATGCTTCCATCTAATGGGAATTAATGAAGTAACTCCTGACACATATCTTGATTTTAACTTTTAGGCAGAGAGATCTGGATACAAACGCAATGAGACTCAGCAATGCTATTCCGCAGTATTCTCAGAAAAAGTTTGAACTAACACTTGCTCAAAAGTCAGAATGCTCACCTAAGCGGCTTGCAAAATAAAGCAAGCATACTAAAATTCTGTACAAAAAAGAGCTACTTTAAGAATCCAAAGACCTTAGAACGCAATCAGGAACCGCATTTAGAAGCAAGTAACCTGTCACATCCGAGTATTGTTGTTTATTTAATAATGAAGTCTAGATGTTATTTCAGAACCAAAAGACCCTTGGCTGGATGCCATAGGGTAATTCAGTATGTGCAGGAATACACATGGGTGCCTGTGAATGTAGAAAAAAATGATGATTCTGAAAATGGCACACCTATAAACAATTTTATATGCTTTCATTGAATGGCTAGTATGTGTGCTTGAAATCTGGAATGTAAAATAACTGATACCTAGCGGCTGTTCTCAAGGAGCTCAGTCAGGCAGAGTATGGGTGTAACCACATAAGCAAAGCATAAGAAGGTAAATACTATAACTGAGGGAACACAAAGAGCCGAGAAAATTACAGGCATCGACATTTAGTGCTTGCTGGGTTTTAGGGGGCGATACTAAAAAAAGAAGTATTATTAAACGTGAGTTTCAGAAATGACTTGACAGGGAAGGGAAGGGCATTATCACGAAAGGACAGCAAAGACAGACAGATGGAAGTAAAATGGATTCATGAAAAAAACAAGTAATAATGTATATGATGGCTGCTCAAGAGTCACTTTTGCAACTTGAAGGCAGGTTACAAAGAACATCGCATTATGCTAAGAATTATTTTATTTATTTTTGAAAGAAATGAACAGTCATCTGTATATTTTTAATTACGGAAAATTAAAAACACATAAAAATAGAGAAAAATATGCTACATACTTATTACATAGTTCAAAACATTATCAATTCATGGTTAATCTTGTTTTATCAGTACAGAACAACACCCACACATACATTTTATTCATATCCAAGATTATTTAGAAGCAAAGAAAAAACAATTTTATTCATAAATATTTCAATGTATACCCCTACAAGATAAGGGCCCTGGGAAAACATAAAAGTTCTGTTATCACACCTAAAACAATAAAAATACGGTTAATATTAATAACCATCCAATTGGTGTGTTTAATCATCTTTTAATTTTTTTAATTTTTTGAGACAGAGTCTGTCTTTCTGTCACCTAGGCTGGAGTGCAGTGATGCCATCTCGGCTCATTGTGACCTCCGTCTCCTGGGTTCAAGCAATTCTTGTGCCTCAGCCTGCTGAGTAGCTGGGATTACAGGCATGCACCACCACGCTGCAAAGTTTTGTATTTTTAGTAGAGATGGGGTTTCATCATGTTGCCCAGGCTTGTCTTGAATTCATGGCCTCAAATGATCCACCTGCCGTGGCCTCCCGAAGTGCTAGGATTACAGGCATAAGCCACCATGCCCAGCCAATTGTCTTATAATTTATAAGTTTATTTTTGGAATCAGTATCACTTAAGTGACACTTAAGTCTCTTTTAATCTAAATGTGCCCCGCACCCCCATGTTTTTCTTGCAGTTTTTTTTTGTTGACAAAACTAGGTCCTTTGTCTTGTAAACTCTTGTGGAAAAATTGCTAATTGCATTCCTGTAGCATTCTTTAGTATGTTCCTGTATTCCTTGAATTTTCTGTAACTTGGTAGTGTAAACTAAAGGTTTACCCTGAAAACAAAGTTTACTAAACATACTTCTTGGATGGTGTTGTATGTTTCCTTTTATCAGGAAGCACAAATTTCAGTTTTCTTTCTTTTGCAAAGGCTGATGTTTATAACCCTGTTCCACAGTTTCATTGGGTGTCATAAAATAGTAATAATCTGATTATTTTTCACTGATACATTCTTCATTTATTATTTTGGACACTTCTATCAAAAAACTTCTCACTACTTTTGATTATTCTATGATCAAGTTCATAAAGTAAAGGCAAGCTAAATGCTTGATTTATTTTTTTAGCCTTTTTTTTTTTTTTTTTTTTGCCAGTTTTCAGGCAAATGATTGGATTCCATATTGTCCTGACAAGGTGACCAAAAAGGTTGCTTATTGTGTCATGTATATTTTTGAAAACAAAGGGAGTCAAACATATTTGTGAATTCAATCCACTGTGGTTATGATACTTGCTGATGCTCAAATTTTTACTGTTTGTGGCCAGTGAAAGCCTCTGCGGGTTTTTTCACAGCATTTTTTATGGGAATATACAATACATATAGAACAGACAGTATTAGTCTATAGTTCACTGAATTTTCACAAATTAGAATGGTCAGCTCATGGAACAGGACATTACCAGCACACTAGAAGCTAACCTATAATCGTTGCTAAATATGGACACTGTAGGGATGGTGGCTGGGAATAAGACTTCTGACCATTTCGCTAAACAATTTTTTGTTTCGAAGTGGAGTCTTACTCTGTCGCCCAGGCTGGAGGGCAGCAGTGTGATCTCGGCTCACTGCAACATCTGCCTCCCAGGTTCAAGTGATTTTCCTAACTCACTCTCCCAAATAGCGGGGATTTCAGGCACACACCACCACGCCCAGCTAAATTTTATATTTGTAGTAAAGACAACGCTTCACCATGTTGGCAAGGCTGATCTCCAGCTTCTGACCTCAAGTGATCTGCCCACCTTGGCCTCCCTCCCAAAGGGCTGGAATTACAGGTGTAAACCACAGTGCCCAGTCAACAATTTCTATTCATTACAGGGGTGGGTGTCTTAGTCCATTTTATGTTTCTCTAACAGAATACTGCAGACTAGGTAATTTACAATGAACAGAATATATATTTGGCTCATATTTCTCAAGTCTAGGAAGTCTAAGAGCCCAGACTAGCATCTGATCAGGGCCTTTGTGTTGCGTCATCCCATGGCAGAAGTGGCAAAAGGTGGGAGGGCAAGACAGTGACCAAACAAGAGACCAGAGGGACCAAACTCACTTTGATAAGAAGTCTTTACTTTTATAAGAAGCCCACTCTTAACAATAATGCTCATCGCCCTCATGAGCTGGTTTTCTCTTATTAGGACTTCTTCCTTTCACAGTTGCACTGGGGATTAAGTTTTCAACACATAATCTTTAGGGGACATGTTTAAACCGTAGCAGAAGGTAAACAAATAGTCTTTTGTGAACAACTTGGTTAAAACTCACTTGATAGAATTGAAAGTCCAGGGTCTTCCTTCCATCAGAACAGTCTGGTATTGGAATGTGTCTACAGAATCCTAAAGGAATTCTAGGATTTGGAGCAATGTTTGCAGATGATGAGCAATTATTTAAGGAGGAAGTTCTTTCCTAAACTGTAGATTCCAAGGAGGAAGTGCTTTCTGAAATTGTGGGTTATAAGAAGAGCTCTCCCTTCTTGACAAAACTTCAGCTCTAATGTTGAGTTGTAGCTTTGTATTACATTCCAATTGTGGTTTGCCAGTCTAATGTGTTTCAGGGAATGAGTTGAGCCTACATTAACACAGCCTGCTAAAGGAGTTTGCAAACAGGAACATAAATTGTGATGGAAAGTGGAAAATTAATATTTATTAAATACTATTATGTCAGGTACAGTCCTTGATTCTTTATCTAAGTATCACAACTGACCTTTACCAGAGTTCCTCAGGCAAGTGTAAATAGAAAAGCTGAGATTTTGAAAACAAACATGAAGTGGCTAATTCAAGGGCAAAAGCATTGGCAAGTAATTGACCCTGGAACTGAAATCCTTTCTACCATAGCCGCATTTCTGTTAGAATACACTAGTGTTCCTCTTCACCCTCTGGCTAAATGGGGCAAGACTATATTAACAGACTCTTAAAACAGGCTGGAAACTTACAAGCAACGGTTCTGATATCTCACTGAAAAAAATCAGTAAGTGCCCACAAAAGTCAATTCTATTAAACAGATAATCGTATACCCTCTCAAGTTATCAATTCTTGTCTCTATCCGTACATAATAACTGCAGATTAGGGAAAAGTCTAAGACAGATTCTGTACAAGTCTTTGTGCAAGGCCTTCTACTCTGCTATCAGTATCCTGTAGGTTATTCACGCCAAGGAGCTGTGGGCTCATATCTTTATAATCGGTGTCACAGAACCAGTGTCAAGACAGGTCCAGAAAGACGATGTTCTCTTGTGGCATGAAACAGGAACCTGCTGGAAAGATGATTCTCCCAGGGTTACTTGGCAAAAGACAGAACCTTTGGAAGCATGTTCTCTTGGATAATATGGTTTTGAATTTTTATTTTACCACCTGGAATGTCGTTAAGACTACACAAGAACATAAGTAACAATTCCTATTCATTTTTGTTGTGAAGCTCATATTACTTCCATCTTCTGTAGTATCCAAAGATAACTCTGTCAGAATGTGTACACTAGTGGTTGTAACAGCTGACAGAGAAGGCAGACACACGTATTATGTAAGCCCAAGATGACTGTGGTGCCCTATTATCTGTGACATTGGTTTGTTACTGTATTTTGCGTCCGACAGTGATTTTGCCAATAATGCTTTTCACAGCAGTAAAGCACTGTTTTGTTGAAGACTTCATCATACGTTGATACTTTGATTGTTATCAATAACATAACCCTTTTAATAATCGAGACTAAGAGATTTGTCAGAAGCACAATTTTGAACTGAACGTTCTGTTTCATCAGGCTGATTCACACGTTGTTATTTAGTGAAATCAGAATGCCACGGGGATGTCCTTTGAAGCAGGTGATGGAAACAGAGCTTTCCTCTCAGTTTTTACATTTGAGAAGAATCTCATGCAGAATACATAGCAGCCTAAACGCAGCACAGGCAGGCAGCCCACTGTCTACAAAGAGCAGCTGCTGCCGCGTCTCACATTCTCCAGGGACTGCAGCTAATACCTCGGGTCGTCCTCTTCTCTTGTAATTTGGTAACTGAAAATCAATTCATCCACGAGGCAATGAAATTGATGGAACATTATCTTTTAGATGCAAATGATCTTGTTTTCATCCTTTAAAGGGAATCTCTGTCATTGTACATCCTTGCAGAGTATATTCAAAGTGAGAGATAGTACCAGGTAATCTAGGCAATTAGTCCTTGGATTATCATATGTTTCACAGAAAGTGCAGCAGTACAGAATAGTTCCACTTGCTTTGATTGCATGACACAGAGCTTGACAACTTTATTTTTCACGTATTCCTGAAAGAAACCTAGAATTTGGGCAGTTGAAAAGAAAAATATATAAACTCACCACCCTCTATCTCTTCCCTGGTGCCATGTAAATGTTCAAACAAATCAAAAAGTGAAAATAAATTATCTTCTTCCTTCACTATCAAGACTTAATCTCAGGAAAGATTTATAGACTGACAGAGAGGTACGAGTGACTGATAATTGTATTATACCTTCCGGTTTTGCCTTTCTTTGGATAGGCGACATAATTTTAATCTAATATTTTATATATATACATATATAATATATAATATATCCTAAACAATTTTGGGAAAAGCGTGTCCAGTTAAGGATGTATGTTAGTAATTGGCTGCCTGTTTTGCCCACTTAAAAATAAAAGGTGCATTCACATTCCTAACATCTTGGTATTGGTCTGTACAGAGTACCCTCTCCAAATGCTCTCGCCTTCTGCACTGAATTTATCGTTCCTTTTTCACCTTGGGTTAACCTTATGAAAATACAGATCACCCTCTATTGATTTATGTGCACACAATCATATGTTGTCTTTCGTATGCCTTCAGAGTATGATGCAGATTGGTAGATAATAGAATCCAGAGACTATCAGACTTTCAACTAATACTATTTATGTTATCTCTGGTATATAAAAATCCTTAACAACAATTTTAATTCTACAAAATGTTAGTTCCCAGTGTATCACTGATTTTGGTCACTTGGTAAAATAATCATATTGAATAATTATCTCAAATCAAAACACAGATATTCGGTTCTTGGTCTTACTGTTTTAGTTGTTTCTGTCTTTCCAAAATAAGTGATTGATATTGACTTACTAGCATCCATTTAACAAGCCTCAGATTTAAATCATCTAAATTTACAGGATTGTAAGACAGCCTCTGTGGAATAGAGTTGTTTTCTTTGCCATGTAATTGGGATGAGATATTTTAATATTGGAGACATAGAGAAAGGTGTACACCTTCATCTTACTTGTTACTCCATATCACTCAAGTGACTTTAGAAAGGCTTTGATCATTTTGAAATTGAAACAATAATTGGCCCTTTGCACCTGTGACACCTCTTTTTAAAATGCACTTTCCTCCTTTGCATGATCGAATATTTTTCTTTGTCCTTTTAGTTTCAGCTAAAATATCATTCTCTCCCCTAATATAGTCACATTTCCTTTTATTTTTCTGTTTCTAATTTCTTTATGACAACATATTCTGTCTGAATGTATCTTGTTACGTTTGTTTTATTGTGTCTTGTCTGTTTAGCCCTGTTAGAATGTGCGCTCTGTGAGAACAGGTCCCTGTCTCCTCGTTGCTGTTAGCGCAGAGTGTAGACGAGAATTGGGCACATAGTTGGTGCTCAATAAATATAGATGGAGGGATATGGGGCTCCTATTAGCTTTATTTTCATAGATTTTTAAAAAATTAATAAACTTTATTTTTAGAGAAGTTTTAGGTTTACAGAAAATCTAGCAGCAAGTACAAACAGTTTCCATATACTCTTTCCCCTCTGTCTCAGAGGCCCTATTGTTAACATTTGCATCGATGTGGCACGTTTACTTTAGTTTACTTTAGGGTTTACTTTAGGGTTGACTCTTTCTATAGGTTTTGCTAAATGCATAGTGTCAACATCCACCAATATGGTCTCTCACAGCTTAGTTTCACTGACTGACCAGAGTCCCTGTACTTCGTCTATTAATCTGTCCTTTTCCCCAGCCCTAGCACCCACTGATCTTTTTACTGTCTCCACAGTCTTACATTTTCCAGAATGTCATATAGCTGGAATCATACAGCAGGGAGCCTTTTCAGAGGGCTTCTGTCACTGAGCAAGTGCATGTAAAAGTCTTTTTTCTGACTTGATTACACAAAACAATTTGTTTCTATTATTGAATAATATTCAATTTATGGATATACCACAGTTTACTGAGTTCTTCACCTACTGAAGGGCATTGTGACTGCTTTTTATTAATAATTATCAAATGATTATTTGGTTTATAATTTTGACAAGTATGAACAAAGCTGCTATAAATTTTGTGCAGGTTTTTGAGTGGGCATACATTTTCATTTATGTAAATACCTAAGAGTTTGATTACTGGATTGCACGGCAAGACTATGCTTAGCTTTTTTGGAAACTGCTGCATTGTCTTTCAGAGGCACTATTCCACTCTGCATTTTCACCAGCAATAAATGAGAGCTCCTGCTGTGGCATCCCCACCAGCATTCAGTGTTGTCAGTGTTCTGGATTGTGGCCATTCTAATAGGTGTGTGATAGTATCCCATTGTTGTGTGTGTGTGTGTGTGTGTGTGTGTGTGTGTGTGCAGTGGTGCATTCTTGGCTCACCGCAACCTCTGCTTCCCTGGTTCAAGAAATTCTCCTGTCTCAGCCTCTCGAGTTGCTAACAGGCACATGCCACCATGCCCAGCTAATTTTTGTATTTTTAGCAGAGATGGGGTTTTACCATATTGGTCAGGCTGGTCTCGAACTCCTGATCTTAGGTGATCGACCTCTCTCAGCCTCCCAAAGTGCTGGGATTACAGGCATGAGCCACCATGCCTGGTCTCCCACTGCTTTTTAAATTTGCAGTTCCCTAATGACATATAATATTGTGCATGTTTTCATACTCTTGTTAACCATCTGTATATCTTCTATGGTGAAGTATCTGTTCAAATTTTTGGTCTGCTTTTTAATTATTTCTTTTTTTGTTATTTTATTTTTTTTAAATATATATAATTTTTATTGCATTTTAGGTTTGGGGGTACATGTGAAGAACATGCAAGATTGTTTCATAGGTACACACATGGCAGTGTGATTTGCTGCCTTCCTCCCCATCACCTATATCTGGTATTTCTCCCCATGCTACCCCTTCCCAACTACCCACCCCCTGCTGTCCCTCCCCAACTACCCACCCCCTGCTGTCCCTCCCCTTTTCCCCCCAACACACCCCAGTGTGAGATGCTCCCCTCCCTGTGTCCATGTGTTC